>CATIWO010690533.1:0-14493 GCA_949673435.1 Macaranga tanarius | reverse complement strand
TTTCTCGCTTATTATACGAATATCATACAATTGAAAGACACAATAAAAAATATACATATATTGATGTTATTGTATAAAATAAAAATATTATAGTATACAATTAGTACATTACTCGTATATTTCAGGTTTACAGTATATAATTAGTATTTTATCCGTATATTTTTTGAATATTATTCGTATCTTATAGTATAAAATATTATATTATACAATTTTTTTACCAATTCATTTGGATATTATTTAAAGCAAATGAATTGGTAAAAAAAATTAATTCAAATTCACAAACTTATTGTTTATTTTTAATATATTATGTATATAATACAACCAAAAGTAAACCAATAATATACGGAAAATAAACCAATAATATACGAATAATATACCAATAATATACAAATAATATACCAATAATATATGAAAAATTTTATTCCTACATTTTCAATTGATTAATAATGTTTTAATTGATTGCTAATGTAGAATTACACAATACTGTTGCCAATGGCTCCACTCAGTGTGAGGATCGGGAAAATGCTTTGAATTATTGTGTTAAAAGATAAGATGAGTTGAGATAAATAGTTCTAAAGAATAAACTGCAATTCTATAAATATATATTATTCATAAACTTTCAAGAAATCCAGCAAAAATGACAAATTGGCATTCACCAAGCAGTTTATTAGTGAGAAAGTTGGGAAAATCAAGGAAACCAGGGTCACTACATGACACATATTATGTTTCTCAAACTGAACGACTCTAAGAAGAATAAGAACAGAGGCACATGTACAAGTACAGGGAGAGGTAGGAAACTGTCCCATACATTAAACTGCATGAAAGAATTACAATTCAGTTTTCCAAAGGGCGCACCCCTACTAGCAACAAGATAAGTAAACACTACATTTTAAAAAAATAACAACAACAACAACACTGATATTTTGCAAAGAATATAAACTCAATGGCATTCCTAGTACAAGCGTCCTCGGCATTCACTTGTACCACAATAGCATGGTTTCTTTTTAATTTTCTGACCAGGACGAGTAACACTGTCGAGTGCATGACCATAGTCATATGCAAGTTCCTGCTTACAAAATTGAAGAGAATTTTGTTATATCAGAATCGATATTGATGTGTTTAACATAACAAGTAAAAGAAAGTCCAAGGTATCAGGATAACACAAAGCCCATTCCCACAGATTAAAGATAAGTTAAACATTATTAGCAGGACATCAGGATGAGAAGCTTAAAATCCACAATATAATCCAAAGTGAAAGGAAGTGTATGGAAATGGATATTACCTATATAAGAGGTATATCATCTGCAACAAATAGCACAATCCGAGCAAACTTAACATCACGGTGGGAGCTCAAAACACACTGGACAAACAGGTTAGGATCACAGCTGTGATTAACAAATCTGGTAACATTACTAAAGCACACTCCATATATGAACATTTAAATTAAGTTGAAATTGACATAGCAGAAATAAGAAAAACCAAAGAATAATCTATTGGTCAGGCTTACATCTCTAGCAAAAATTTACCTATATTGGCATTATGCATGTGTTCTTGCCAAATTGTGGGAGTGGGTGTATTCCATTCACATAATGTTGCTCCAAACTGAGAAGCAATAATGTTGATAGTTGCCTAAAGACAGAAAGTAAACTTGTTTTTTATCAATGGGAGATTACTCAAGGTATGGGTTTAATTCTAAAATATTACAGCATCTCTAAACATAATAGTTGCTTATCAACTGAAACAACACTTGTGAAATTCATATGAGAAGCAAGTTGTAGAAACTTCATATACACATAAATATACACAAATTCATGCATGCGCCAATCACTAGGAATAGATAATTAGGCAGACCATATATCAAATATAAGCAGCTCCTAATCATATTATAACAATATTCCATCTAACACCTTCTCAAAATCTGATAATTCAGCATGTCAATAATTAACCATCTCTTCCCCATCGTCAAAATTAACACCGCACACACAATCTACCATCTAAGAGCCATCGATCTAGTCCTCGTGCAGGTTATGGCTCTGCAGACGGTGCGACCGACCCTTCATGCCTTCAATTCTTTAAAATTAAAAAAGAAAAACCCTACCCGTACAATTCAAAAAACAATATTACCTAACCCTAATCGATTTAAACCAAAATTAAAATTGAAAAATGAAAGTTAATTCACATTATCCCGTTTTAATTACGGGCGAACAACACAACTTATAGCACCGAATTGGAAGCATAAAAAAGAATTAAATAAGATGGAAATAGTACCTGGCGATTCATAAATAAATTTTGATGAAGCTGTTCCTCTCTATTGGCTTTCACTTACGGCTTTTGCCTCTGTTTATGAGAAAAAAATAAGAGTGTAGATTTGTTTGATTGGTGAAGGAGAGGAGAATGATGAAAGTAGAAGGTGTTATTTAGTAGCTCAAATAAAATAATATTTGGGAGAGGGAAGGTGGATTTTATGTTGTTCAGCTCTCTGTATCTGCACTGGACGAGAATGGCTTCTCGCGTACAAACTGGCATTGGAAAAAAAGGGCACGCGTGAAAATATCACCATTTTTTGAGTGTACGCGTGTAATTTATGAAAAGGTGGGTTATTTTTGTTAATAGAGGGTGTTTTTAGGGTAGTTATGTAAAGACCCCTAATCCAAACTGCAATCTCTTTGGGTTAAATAGCCTATAAAGTTAATTTTAGGTTAATTCCACATTGAATGATAGTTCAGGGGGCAAATCGCTATTTTAGCCAAAAAAAAGTATTGGTACAAAAATATTGGCTTAAATTCCAGTATTCATTATAAATTAAATTTTCAAACAGTAAAAAAAAAACACTTGCTACATAATATCCTACTAATAATATATTTTTTAACAATCTTCTTATTTTGTTTCATCCCTCCACATCTCTATTCACAGAATACACTAATTTTTAACTACCACACAAAGCATATTATAATAACTATATATTACACACATGTTAACTTAAGAAAATTTGGCCAATTAAACTTTTTTTTGAAGCAAACCAAACCATGATAAATTAACAATGCTCAACGTCAAACATAACATGAGCCTGAAGAAAATCAGGTGTCTCATGCCAAACAACAGGATCATCAAATCTAAAAGATGATTTAGTAAGATAATGAGCTACACAATTAGCCTTCCGACAAATATGACCAATAAAAACATGATGAAGTTGCAACAAAATATTCCTGCACGTAGCAAGAAGGCCACCAAACTCAGAATTGTCAACATCAGCCTTCAGAGGACCATTCACCACCATTAAAGCGTCGGAGTCAATCTGAATGCCAGTTAGCCCTTCGTCCTTCACCCAACTCAATACTTCCTTCAAGTAAAGAGCTTCAGCCACCTTAGCATGCACCCTACCTGGAGTCTTCATAGCCTTGCACCAGCTTATTCTGCCCAAATAATCTCTTAAGACCAAACCAAAACTAATGAAATAAGATGTTTAATCCACAGCATCATCAATGTTAAGTTTAAAACTCCTAAGCATAAGACATTGCCAGAAGCTTCTTCGACGCTGACTCACCAACAAACTAGCCTATGCAATATGATCATTAGCTGATCGGAACTGCTCAAGGAAACTCAAAGTGGAAGAGACACATTAAAAAAGAGGGACAAAATTGTTATTCCATAGCCAATTATTGCGCTGGTTCCAAATCTCCCACAATATCATACAAATTATTTCTAAGATTTCTTGCTCATGGCTACGAAAAATAGAGCTCAACTAGGAATCAAATGAATCGAGAAAAATATCAGTTAAATTCATGTTGGCAGCATTCCAACACTCAACAATAAATGGATAATCAAGCAATACATGCATACAATAATCCCTAACACTACCACACAAAACATAATTATTCTCTATAGAGACCCCTTTCAAAAGCAAACATTCTCGAGTAGGTAAAACATTACTACATGCCTTCCAAATAAAATGCTTGACTTTCGGAGGAACATTAATCTTCCAAACTCAAGTCCAATCACAATCAACACCATCAGTTTCCCACCCTAATTGATCAGCCACCTCAATCTTATACCTCGATTTAACCGAATACCTTCCTTTTCGATCATAATGCCAAATAAGACAGTCCTCCCTACCATCATTACCTGTCGGAATACTAAGCACAATGTCAACATCTACATGATTAAAAATAGTACTGACCAGTTCAATATTCCACTCCAACTTACCCGGCACCATAAGCTCACAAACCCGCATATCCTCCAAGCCAACATGAACATGTAATCGGGGTTTAAACCCAAACTTATTAGGCAACCAATGATCACTCCACACTTTAATACTTTTACCATTACCAATACGCCATTTACAACCTTTTGCAAGAACCGATTTGGTATTCCACACACTTTTCCAAACTAGGCTTGGGCTTGAACCCAAAGAAGTTGACTAAAAGTCCTCCAAAGAGAAATATTTAGCTTTGATAATTCTGCTAACCAAAGTATAAGGTTTAACCACCAAATTCCAGCCCTGTTTACTAACTAAAGCGGTATTAAAGGAAGATAAGTGACGAAATCCTAAACCACCATCCTCTTTCCTTAAATATAAATGATTCCATGATGCCCAATGAATCTTCTTATGACCATTACCTTTCAATCCCCACCAAAAAGAATTCATCATAAGTTAGAGCTTATCACAAAGAGAAACAGGAAGCAAAAAAATACTCATGCTATAAGATAGAATAGCCTGAGCCACTGATTTGATCAAAACCTCTTTCCCAGCTTATAAAAGAAATTTACTATGCCATCCAAATAGATGCTTCCTAAGTCTATCTCGAAGGAAACCAAAGACAGATTTCTTCCTTCGCCCTATTAAAGAAGGAAGACCAAGATATCTTCTTGTATTCAACGAATTATCCACACCTAGAATATTTTGTAATTCAATACGATAAGAACTAAATATATTGAAGCTGAAAAATACCTGACTTATGAAAATTCATTGCTTGGCCAGACTCCTCCTCGTACTTAGCTAAAATAGACTTAACAACATCACACTCTGCTCTAGTGGCACGGAAGAATAAAAAATTATCATCTGCAAATAATAAATGAGATATGCTCGGAGCCCCACTACAAACCTGAACACCATATAAATCAGATTCCCTCTCAGCTTTTTGGAGCATAGCAGACAATCCCTCAACACATAAAATAAATAAATAAGGGGATAAGGGATCTCCTTGTCTCAAACCTCTGCTCGAAATAATTAGACCCACCTCCTCACCATTCACAACAACATGATAAGAAATAGAGGAAACACATATCATAATCCACTCAACCCATCTTTAATCAAACCCAAGTTTAATCATCACCGCTCTTAGGTAAGGCCACTGAATTCTGTCATAAGCCTTATTGATGTCTATCTTTAAAGCAACATCCCCTTTTTTACCCATGCACTTCTACCTTAGAGAATGAATCAATTCAAATGCCACCACCACATTATCAATAATAGATCTCCCTAGCACAAAAGCTGATTGCTCAACAGAAATAATCATAGGAAGAATACCCTTCAATATGTTAGCTAAAGCTTTAGCTAAAATCTTGTACATCATATTACACAATGAAATAGGATGAAAATCCTTCATGGAAGTAGGATTCTCAACTTTTGGAATAAGCACAATAGTGGTATCATAAATATTATCAGGAAAAGTACTAGTACTCACCCAACTACAACAAGCTGTAAAAATATCTGACCCGATTTTATGCCAAAATCTTTAAAAATAAGCTGAATTCAAACCGTTAGGCCCTGGAGCCTTATCTGCATGTATAAAAAAATTTGCCAACCAAAATTCCTCTATAAAAAAAAGGAGCTAAAAAAAGACTCATTCTATTGTTCCGAGACTATTGGCTCTAAATAAGAAACATCAGGCTGATTAATAATATCACCTACATTAAATAAAGATGTAAAATAATTTTTAACAATATCTTTAAGATCCTCCCGCTGATCAGCCTAAGACCCATCATCCCACTACAACCTCAAGATTTTATTTGCATGTTTCCTGCTAGAGGCCATAGCATGAAAATATTTGCTATTTTGATTGCAACCTTGAAGCTAAAAATTCTTTGCCCGCTGCTTCCAATAATGCTCCTCTTGTGCAAATAAGTCATTTAGAAGAGCCCTTTGCTCAAGCACCTTAGCATCTAAATCTGGATTATGAGAAGCTAAATAAGCAGCCAAATCAAGCTTAGCTTTAGAGATTTTATTAAGAAATTGGGTACAAAATTCATGACCTCGTCTATCCATAACGAAATACTAGACTTGATTCTATCCAAAATGTTCCCACTAACTGAATACTCCTAATCCCACTCAACCTCAGTATAAAAAGATGCCTCACGAAGCTAATTATTTTCAACCTTAAACTGAAAACATTTTAGATAAGGCAAATAGGCCGAAGTGGAAAGAATAATGGGTTGATAATCCAAAACCGACACTAAATGACAATTAAGAAAAGCTTTTGGAAAAGCATCAAGCCAAGAGTCAGAAATAAAGCAACGATCAAGCCTTTCCTCAATAAAATAATTAGTGCCCCTTCCTCTGTAACGCTCGCCCTTTAGAGTACGTATTGGTGATGTAAGCATTGCATATTATGCATAGTATATAAGTGGACCTCATTTAATGTAACACCTATCCTTTAGCACACGTTTGTGTGATGTATGTATTGCGTATTATATATATGATAGTGGACATAGTATAAGTTGAATTTGAGCATGTGAAGGTAGAGAGGGACTAAATTGAAAGGTAAGTTTGGAGTTGGTTGTAAGAAAAATAAAGTTATGTGCGTATTGTATATTAAGCCTACTTCATTAAGGGGCTAAATGGATATTTATGATGATATTTAGGTGTATTTAATTATATTATTATTATTATTATTATTGTTATATTTAATTAAGAGATATATATGTAATATAGCAATGATTATTTAGTAAAGTGAAGAAGACTTTAGGGGCATTTTTGGAGAGAGTTGATTGGCTAATAATATATAAGTATATTTAATTGATATATGTGTGTGGTGTATGGTGGAGTTTGTAGAGAGTTTTAAGAAGAATAAGAAGAGAGTGAGCTAGAGAGTAATTTTTGGAGAATTTGGGAGCTGATTTAAGTAAGCAATTCATTTCCATAGGAAGCCTTAGGAGTTCTTTATTTCCATTGAAGTTGATTTGGTAAGCTTGCTTATTGATTTTGTTTTGAATTGAGTTTTGTTGGTTGGATTCTCGGGTAGGATTTTCTCTATTTTTAAGTCACATTATTCTTGCCATATCTTGAGTTTTACAGCTCCGATTTGAGTGAAATTGGACTCCCTGGAAACTTTAGAGAGTCCTATATAACTTTTATGTTTTGAGCTTGGTTTGATTTTGCTGTTAAGCTTATCAATTAGGGTCAGACATTTTAGTGCTCATAGTGATGCCCTGTTTTATTATATTTTGGCCAAATGGATTCTAAAATCCATAATTAATTCCAGACTTATCTGAATTAAGTGATTCCAATTGGAATTGGAAGAAGATTATAACCCTAACTTTGGTAGCAATTTGGGGGTTTTAAGACTTATATGTATGTCCCTAGGTTATATTGAACTTTTGGACATTTAATTACAATTGGTGATTTTGGAATGAATTATAATGTTTGCTTGTGGAATTTGGCATATTGTGATGTGTAGGAGTTGGAAGAGGAAGTGGAAACCCTACTCAATAGGAGGAGCTTTGCTTATGAAGGAGTTGAAGCCTTTTTGTAAGTAATTGTTAAATTAATGCTTACATATACTAATTTTTAAGTAACTATAATTGCTTAATTATGTGATTTGTGTATGCCATTAAAGTGGCAAGGATGACGAATCTATAATTATATTGATTGTGAGAAAGAATGAGAGATATATATATATATATTATTGGTGAGAATATTGAATGATTGTTTGGAAATATGTGGTGGTGAACTGTGAATGATGCCATACATATTTAATTATGCAATCCACTTGTTGTGATGATGAAATTCATATGTATAATGATTGAAATGTGAGGATTGTGAGAATGATTGAAATATATGCATATGGCATGATGTGAGGAAAATATGTGTGTGTGGAGACTGAGCTTCACGATCTGAGATTGAACTGGACAGAGAGTCTCAGATGTGGCCATTCATGTGAGATATATATATACGTGTGATAGTGGAGACTGAGCTGGGCAGAGAGAGCCTCCACTGATTATAATAACTGAGACTGAGCTGGGCAGAGAGTCTCAGTAATGGCTATTTGATTAATAATGAATTATGAGGAATATAGCTAATGAGGCTAAGTGTGAGGAAAGATATATCTGGATACTAACTTGCATAATATGTATTATCGCATTATATTTGCATATGTGTTGAATATGGATGAATGTGAGTTGTGATTAAGAGGGTTGTTTGAAATGATGAGATTTGGTGTATATGAGGCACTAACAATATTGTTTAAATGTTTGAAAATCTTGTTGTGATGTTTTGGATGTTTGGTATGGATTGGTGTGTTTAGAATGTATTGTTGTGGCTTGAAGTGAGTTATATTCATGTGCTGTAAGGGTATTTTTGTTAATTTATACCATCAAATTAAGTCTAGTTTTCTTCATAAAAATTGTACCCTTTGAATTAGCTTTCCATAGCCTCTTGAATCACTTGAATCTGAGTTCTGTAGAGGAAGTTATGGCTAAAACAGTATGACATGGTCAGTTAGGTAGTGTCTTAGGCACACCCATGCACATGCCCATGCATGCCAGAGGTGAAAAATCAAGCCTCAGGTATGGCCATGCGTATGGCCGTACGAAGCTCAATGTAGAGTTATGGTATTTTGACCATAACTCAAGCTACAAAGCTCTAAATGAGGCGTGGTTTGATGCTACAAAAATTTTAAAGAGTCTCCTACAACTTTCATGCTTTGAGATTGAGTAGAATCTATCTTTAAGATTCTTTAATTGAACTTGATATTTTATTGTTCACTTGCTCCTTTTTCACTTGGACTCCCGTATGCATTTTATGCAGTGCTATTGGTTATGGGACTATATGGTGATTATTTGTAAACTTGGTAGAGGTTTGAAAGCCTATGTTATGATTCTTAGAATGTGTTTATAATACTGTTGAATCTTTTCAGGACGCCGTGTCCCGACAGAAGTTTTGAACTAGTAGACTATACGAGTTGATACACGGCCGTGTAGTCCATTTTTAGTTATTTTATTATATTTTTTCTTTAATTAGTTCTTGAGAAGAACTATATGTACGCTTATTTTAATAATTGCTTATTGAGTCGCAAGCTCATTCCTTTGCAATTGTGGTTTTCAGGTTTGATCGATATAAAGTTTAAAGTGAGATTAGTACTGAGCTTTGGTGGGTTAAAAAGGAAGGCTTAGTGACAACATCTTCATTCTCATGAGCATTATCATCATTTTGGCATTTGGAATTTTGTAATAAAATTGATATTTTCATATTCATATGTAAAATGTTTATATAATGTACAACTTATATTTTTAATTACAAAGTATCATTTTGAAAAAAAATTTCTTATGCCATGTGGTTTATTATTATATGGATACTTGTATGTGGTACCTGGAGGGTGCTACATCCCCTCTCCCAAGTAAAGCCATAACCACCCAACGGTAACTCAATCAAACCACATTCTCCAATAGCCTTCTTAAAACCCCGAAATAACCACTTAGGATGATCAGCTCCACCTTGCTTATCACTAGAGCTAAGAAGATCATTGAAGTCACAAAAAATACACCACGAAAGACTAGAATGATTCTTGCGCTCACGTAATAAGTCCCAAAAAGTATGCCTAAGTGATCTGTCAGGTTGCCCATAAAAGCCCTTTAACCTCCACACACTAGAATTCTTGTCCCTTAAAGACACATCAATATAGAAACGAGAGTAGCTAAGAACATTTATATTAATTTTTTCATTCCATAAAATAGCATGACCACCACTACGCCCTTCTCTATCAACACAAAAGTAACCAGAAAAACCAATAGCTCTCTTTATTTCATCAATCTTATTAGAATGCACTAGAATTTCAATTAAAAAAAAATTCGGCTTACAAGATTTAACAAGATTTTTCAGTGCTAAGATTGTCCGTGGATTGCCGAGACCACGACAGTTCTAACTAACGCCTATCATGGCTCCCGGTGGGACCCCGTAGGGGATCCAACTAATAAAAATTCATATTTGAGGGACCAGTAACCTGAGCATCCGTATTATCCACTATTGGCGATTCCACTCAATTGTATGGGCAACAATACCATGCACATGGACTTGTAAGTCCATCAACTGAGATTGGGCCTTCTCTTTATCGCCTGCTTCCTTTTCTTTTCCTCAATCAAACTCAACTCATCATCCTCATCCATATAGGCTTCTGAGTCCACTTGCACTAGCCCAACAGGATCTGCTAACTTAGCCTCCCCATCTTTCCCTACCCACACAGCCAATTTGCCTTTTCTAGTAGTAGCCATTGAGTCAACTCTTGCAATTACAGGATTTGAATTTTGAGAATAAACCCCTAAATTTGTTTCCATGCTTATCTTCCCCTTTTTCCGCCCAACATTCAAACCAGTCTGATCATCATTGACCTCCTCCCTCAACCACCTCTCACCACTAACAATCCCCGGCCTCCTCATAGTCACCTTAATCTATGGCCCCCACTCCTTTTTTAGCTCATCTCCTCCCTCCCCAAATCTTATCGGACAGAAATTATCTGTATGACCTAAAGAACCACAAAGATAATACAAATATATATTAATTTCATACTGGAACCGCACCACCCCCCATGACCCATTTGGCAAATGGATCTTCTTCCACCTCTTCAACGGAACCCTAACATCCAACCGAACCCAGATTCTCATGAATCCTTGCATGATACCAGCACTGCTTTTCAGGTCATATTCCAAGAAATGACCAATAAAGTTCCCAAATTGTTTCCCTACCACCTCTGAAAAAAATCCAACAGGGAGATCAAATATTCTTACCCACACAACCACATAATAAAGATCAATGTTAGCAGGAACCTCTCCTTATGCTAAATGGTGAAGAACAAGGATATGATTATCATAAGTCCATGGACCGCCATTAAGAACACGTTGCAGGTCCAAGACATGATAAAACTGAAATAAAAATAAACCATCTAATAATTTTTTGATTGAAATCCCTTTACCAGGCCTCCAAATCATTGCCATTCGATGCTTCATAATCACAAGTTTAATACTCCGATCAATCAGAAAATGACCGACTACACAGAGATCGTCCTCCAATTCGCTCCCACTCCCACCATTACCGATCAGATTCAGCTCTTCCTGTTCTGCAGTGCTGAGCTTCAACCTAGCAAAACCGTCTTCCATCGCAAACTCAGAAACTCATCTCACAAAAGGAGCAAAAAAAGCTCTCATATACGAAGAGAAAAAAAGCTTGGTTGAACTGATAATTGAGCAACTTGATTTTTAACTTTATGTCTCCATTGATATTGTTACCTTTAGAATTCTTGCACTTGGTTTGCATATATTTGTCGAACCATTCTAGTTGAACATTGAGAGAACTGTTAGTGATTCTTGGTGGAATATCAAATTTTGCTGGAGCTTCTGAAGACAATGCAGAAGCTGGCCAATTAAACTTAGAAAAGCAGTTTATTCATTCATTAATATTTTATTTTATAATTCACAATTTGTAGTCGATTTGGACTTCAAAAAAAAAAAAAAAAAGTTAATTGTGAAAAAAATATACACCAAAAATAAGTTCATTCAGAGAACAGAAATAAAACAAACAAAAAGCTTATTGAAGATTTATAAAACAAAGACTTATCGAACATTTCTCAAAGTTTCTTCAGAATCAACCTTTTCAACATTATTTACACCTTTTTTTATTTTATTGCCCATCACTTTTGATAAGAATTTATGAAAAGAAAAGGACCTGCAAAGTGTAAGTGCCGTACCCAAAAATGGCTCCCACATGACACAAAAGTCCATAGCCAAACAAAAGGAACCAAATACTTATCCAAAACCCAAAAACAAAACACAACACTCCCATCATAACTCGGATGAGTTTTCACTCGAGGTGGATCACAGAGTCGACGTTCTTGATGCCGGTTCCGAGTTTAATAATTCCTCCCAATTAACCTCTTCCTCTATTTCCTCTTCTTTTACTTTCATCATTTCCAACATTTTTCTTGCCTTTGGGCTACCCAATTTCTCCAATTTTTCTAAAACCTCCACTGCCCCGGCAGCTTTTGCCAACCCTTTAAACCTCAAACCGCTTTGACTCAGTGCATACAGGACGGAGGCACAACACCCCCGAGTCGACCCGGATTGCAACTCACTGTCCCTCAACATATCCACTAAACAATTTACTCCACCCGAATCCAATATTGCAGCCCGCCCATCCAAACACGAGGCCAAGTTACACAATATAAGCAAAACTCGACTTCTCATGTGACCCGACTTGATCATACCCAAAAGAATTGGTACTGCCCCAAGTTTAACAAGCTTAGTCCTGTTGCTTTGAACGAGTGAGAGATGATACAGTGCTAAGGCCGAGTCATGCCGAGTCCACTCACTATTTGATCTCAACAAATGCAAAAGTGGAGGCAAAGCTCCCAACACGCCAATTGCTGTCTTGTTGTGATCATCAAGAGCTAAGCTAAAGATAGCACCACAAGCATGTTCTTGTGCATCAGGATAACCTCCTTTTAACACATCAATTAGTAAAGGAACAATCCCTGATCTTACAATCTTAACTTTGTTCGACTTCTCTAATGATAAATTAACCAAACAAGCAACTGAATTGACTTGAATGTTAGTGTACCTTGAAGTGATCAAAGAACGTAGTGCTGATAGTAATCTTGGAGTACAAAGATGAATTCTTGCATCTTCTTTAGTTCTTGTCAACTTTCGTATTGAAATAAGTGATTCTTCAATCTCAAACACTTGTGGACTCTTCAGTTTCGTAATCTTCTCTTCTTCTTCTCCTCCTCCTACTTCAGCGCTGATATTAATGTTCTGGGGCTCTGTATCTGATGAAGAAGAATCAGAAGAGTAGCAACTGGGCCGAGTTTGGAACTGTAATACACGAGTTGACTCAATGGATTCAACTGAACTTGATGAGAAATGAGTAGAGCAATGATTCATTTCTAATGAATTGGTTCCTAATTTGATCTCTTGTTGGTCTTCGCTTGTGTTATGTTTCTGGGCTTCCTCCATTTTTGCACGAACAATCTTCTCAGCAGAGAAAATATCAACAGGTTTTGGTGGGTCTAGAGAGTGCTTAGTGCACCAGTTAACAATGGCAGATTTGAGAGCTAAATTGGGTATAACAGTAGAGAAGTCAGGAACTGTAGTATCCATTAAAATAGGTAAAAAACCAAGAGCATTACAAGCTTGAACACAAGAACGTTCAAAAGTATGGCCAGAAGAGACAATAACAGGATCATTCATAACAGAGCCAGAGATTGGACAAAGAAACTCTTTTGGGGTTTCTTGTATAGGCTTCAACTGTGGTTTGGGTGATGAAGAAGAAGATTTACGAAAGGAAACAACTTTCCATTTATGGTGTTGCTGTTGCTGCTGCTGCTTCTGGTCAATTTCATTATGATTCTTTTCAAGAACTGAGGACCCTTTTCCTTTACCATTAGCTTTGGCTTTCTGGGCAGGCTTATTGTTACGTACAACTAGCCTCATCAGAGCTTCTTGAAACTCCATTACTGTACACTGGTTTCTTGTTGTTTTCTTGAAATTTAGATTATGAAATTTGTGTGTTAATGTAGAAATGAAAGAGACGTTGGTGTTGTTGCAAATTCATGGCTTGAAAGAAGAAGAGATTGTTGATGGAAATAGAGAAGTGAAGACTAAGTCTTGGAGAGTTAGTTAAGGTTAAGATTGTTGTTGGTGATTCTTTTTTTGTTTTGAAGGATTATATGATTCCTTTGGTCTCGGAACAAGAATCTCATCAAAATATTTCAATTTTTTTTTTTTGGATTTTGGCAAATGGGTTAATTTTTTTAAAAATTTTTTAATAATAAAATGGGTTAATATTTACTTTTGACTTTCGAGTTCAGGCTGTATTCTCAGGTTGTTGATTACCACTTTGGATTAGTGGGGCAAAATGCGGCATTGAATTATTGGGTCCTATGCTTGGAGCATTAAAATAATTGAAATATTACATAATCTATTCCGAGAATTCTATGACTAAGGGCCTGTTTGGTTCGGCTGTTTATATCAGCTGATAGCTGATAGCTGTTGCGGTTAGCTGATAGCTGGTAGCTGATAGCTGATAAATATGTACCGTTTTGTGAAATTTCATTAGCGGTTGCTGTTAGTATGTTAAATGACCATTAAGGGTATAGATTATTTTTAAATATAATTAAATATATTTTTATAATATTTTTTAATTATGTGAATTATTTAAAAAATACATAATAATAAATAATAATTTACTATCTTTAATTTATTAATTATTAAAATTATTAATAAAAATTA
>CATIWO010690230.1:0-15837 GCA_949673435.1 Macaranga tanarius | reverse complement strand
TTGTCTATTCTCATATATATATATATATATATATATATATATATGTAGCACCCTCAAGTACCACAAATAATACTACATTACATGTATTTAAAGAAGAACAACATATGGCATGATAAAATTTTTCTCAAAAGATATTCATATATATATATATATATATATATATATATATAAATTAAATTTGATATATTGAAAATATTTAAATACATATATTACATAGTGTAAAAAAATATGTACACATGAACTGCATTACAAAATATCTCTAATGGCATAATGATGAATGCTCAATAGGAAGGAGCTGTTGACACCAAGCTTGCTATGCCCCACCTGAGCTTTCAAAGAAGTCACCCGCAAGATCTAACAAAACGCGCCAAAAGGTAATCTAACTATTTGAGTCCTGAAAACAAGAATTTGCAAATGAATGAGCTTGCAACTCAATAAGCATTTGATAATACATGCGACAAACAAAACTTCTCAAGAACTAATTAACCCTATTTAAAGCAAAACACTAAAAATTAGACTATACAGTCTGGAACACTGCCGTGTTCCAACCCGTGTTCGCCTCGGTTTCAACAACACTCTCATATACGGCTATGAATATGCTCGTGTTCTTGCCCGTGTGTGTCTCGGTCTAAAATGTACAAAATATCAAATTGATACATGACCATGTACATGCCCGTGTATTAGACCGTGTTGCTCTCGGTCCAAAATAATTAATTCGCACCGAATTTGGACACGCCTATGTATCTCGAGGGACAGGTGCGTGTACATCTCGGGTCCAAAATACATAATTTACACCATCCATAGATGGCCTTAGATACGCCCGTGTAGCTCTCGGTCTAGAATTAATAATTTCTTAAAATGGTTCACGGTTTTGAATAAGACCGTGTGCCATCCCGTGTAGCTCTTGATTCGAAGGACTAAATTTCACAAATTGATACACCGCCATATACATGCCTGTGAATTAGACCGTGTAGCTCTCGGGTTAAAATTCACTTTTAGCATACGACCATGTTCTAATTCAAAACAAACCATGTCCTCACACACAGCTCGGGATATGCCCGTATCTTAACCCATGACCAGACACACGGTCTGGGACATGTCCGTGTCTCAGCCTGTTTTCTCAAACTAAAAGCATATTTGTCACCATTAACAAGCAGTTCATAATTTCATTTATATCAAAACCAATCTAATAAGTGCTAACATAGGTAAATAGGTGTTCACAATGCAATATCGACACCCCATCAAGTATCATATTTCTTAATAACACTTCATTCTTTATGTACATACATAATGCACCATGCATGATTATGCTTGTTAGTATTCGGCCGAAGTGCTGATCACACGTTTCACACCTTTCACGGAAAACTCACATTTTCTTTTTAACATATTATCGTTTCATATACCCATGGCCATTCCTGACACTCTCTGCCCAGCTTAGTCTCAGATTACACTGAAATCTTTATATATTTCATAAGAATGGCCACACCTGAGACTCTCTGCCCAGCTCAGTCTCAGGCCATGGAGCTCAATCTCCACACATATATGGTTTTCCTCACATAACTCACAAAGTAATAATCATTTTATTTCCTATAATCATGATAAAATCACTATTCATCACACAATTGCTCCATTGACCATTCAATGGTCTACAATAATATATGTATATTCCTCATGCTTTCATACATCAATATAATACCATTTTCATCACTCTTGTTACCTTAATATCATAAATGAGTCAACCCAATCAAATAGATATAGTAAAATGAGAATTAATAAATGTAACCATTGTATTAACAATTACTTACATTAAATCTTCAACTCCTCCACAAGCAAAATTTCTCCCCCTAATGAGTAGAGTGTCCTCTTTCTCTTTCAGTTCCAACATACTACTATATAACAATTTCCAATAAGAAAAATTACAATTCATTCCACATACACAAAGTGCAATTAATTACTCTAAATTTAATATAACTTAAATATACACACACAAAGCCAATAACCCCGAAATTGATACCAAAGCTATGGTTATATGTCTACTTCAAATTCTAATTAAAATTACTCAATTTGGGCAAGTGTGGAATTAATTATGGATTTTAGTATCCAGTTGGCCAAAATAGAGCAAAACAGGACAACTAGGGAGAAATAAAATGTCTAAACCTAAATGACCCTTATAACCACGAAATCAATTAAAACTCGAAACATAAAAATTGAAGATGACTCTCTGAAGTTTCCAAAGAGTCCAACTTTGCTCAATTCAGAGTTGTATAGCTCAAGATATGGCACAAAAGAGAACTAAAAAATAGAGCAAAACATACCAGAAATTGCAACGAATAAAAACTAAACTCTATATATGATAATAACCCAAGTAAGCTTACTAAATTGACTTCAATGGCTAAAAGACATCCTAATGCCTTCTAAAAGCTTTCTCATTCCAATGAAGCTGATGATAATAATGTGGAGCCGTCTCCCGACCTTCACAGATGGCAAGCAGTGTTAAGCCGTTTTGATGAACTTGAAGATCACATGAATAAGGGTTTTGATGCAATTCAACTATATCACTTCAGAGACAACACAATAATAGCAAGCAAAAGGTTAATGATCCTTGAAAGAAGTAATACTACCACAACTACAAGCTTCGACATTGCATTGACATGTCCGACTTGAAAGTGCTTTCTCCTAATCCTTCACCACACAATTCACCTATAGGGGAGTCATAAATCACCTTTTTTCTTTGCTTTTCATTTATTGTGTCTTGCCTTTTACTTATATTGTGTGCATTATATTATTTTGATGGTGCATTTTGTGTATGACTTAGCATTGAGGACAATGTGTCATTCAAGTGTGGGGGTATATGGGAGATGCAACACATTGTTGTGCATATCATTGGTACAGTTCATAATGGATGTCATTTAGCTGAAGCTGTAATTATAGTTGAGTTTAGCTAAGCATTTTCATGTTGTAGGTACATGCATTGGATTGTGGTATAATAAAACCAATTCGTTTGATTTTTTGCAATTCATCAATGCCTTCAACTACTCAAATGGGAATCATTTGATCTTAATAATGCATTATAAACTTCATTTAATATTGAGTTCTATCTTAAAAACTTAGGTAATGGCTTGAGGATGGGGATTTGATATTATAATGAATTAAATGCTTAGTTTGCCTTGAGAAGTTGTGAACTTATTTATTTATAAATTGAGAAGATTTAGAAGTAGAGTAAGTGATTTAATGGCATATTTATTGAGGCTAAGATCATTATTTAAAAAAATGAAAAAAAATATTTGAAAATGAATGAATGTGAATAAAAATGAGATGGAGCATCAAACACACTCAATAAAAGCGAGATGGAGCGTAAAACGCACTTGCAAAGTTAAAAAGTTGAGTGTATGAACATTTTGATGTGGCCATGACTTTATGAATTGCCATGAATGCACATTTAATTCTTATATCTTTTTTAGTTTATAGTATGAAAGTTCACAATTGTAACTTGGTAAATAAGCTCTTCCCTTGGTAACAATTATATCCTCAATGCATAAGTCATTTGTTTGGTCTTTGAGTGAGAACTTGGTATTAATAAGAGAGTATAGTGCATGCTTGAGTAAAAGTTGCCAATATATGAAATTGTTGATGTTGGTGAATTGTCCTTAACATTTTACTTAAGGACAAGAAAAAGTTCAAGTGTGGGGGTATTTAATTGTGCACGAATTGTCATTAGTTTAAGTTGTATTATAGTGTGTATTTGTGTAGTAAATGAGATGATTTGGAGTACTTTTATGCTTTTAATTGATGGTAATAAGTGTGTAGGAGAAAAGGGAGCAAAAATGAGTTGAATGAAGAAGCAAAAGAGCAAGAGTGAGAATTATCGCAGCTGCAAGAAAAGTCTGGCGCTCACAAGTGGTTGGCGATGTTGGTGCTTGCTAATATGAAATTAATGATTAAGTTATTTGAGTAGTGTTTAATAGTTTGGCTTATTAAAAAATGCATTTATAACTAGCTTTAAACAAGATAATAGTAGAAATAAGTGGTGATTAAATTAATCAATCTCTGAGGAAATGATATATTTTGAATGACTTGTGTTTTACGTGCACTTGCGGAAATGAATCAACAAATATGCATTAAAGTGAGATATTAGATAGCACAGTGACGAAAGAGGTGTGTGTATAAATAGAGTCAGCTGTGTGTACATGCCAAATGTAGACAAACATATTTGTGTTAATTGAAAAGGTCTATTACGAGAAAACATGACCGTACAATGTTAACACGTTATTAAAAGGCATGCAATAGTAGTGGAAACATATGTGTAATCTGTGAAATATTTTTATTTTGCAAAAGGAGCAGCAAATTCAACGCAAGAGGGCATATGTGTTCTGCATATAAATGATTAAAAAAAGAGATATGAAGTGAGATGGTGCAGAACAAAGTTGTATAAAAACCCATATAGGGAACCGGTTATAATAATGTAATGGATAACAATAGGTGGCTCTCACCGAGACACCTATCACTGTGAACAGTTGGGAAAACACAAAAGGTTTTTTCCCCAAATTATATTTTTGCCCTTGTATAATTAATAATAAAAAATTATATAATAATTTAACAATATATATTGCAATTATTTAATTAAATAAATTGAAAAAATTTAAAACTTTAAAAAGAACTGGGTGAACCCGTCGTGTCGTAATTTAAAAACTCATAAAATATAATATATTTATTTATTTATTTTTTTATAATATAAAAATTATATAATAATAAAAATATATTTTTTAATTAATTAAATTGACAAAATCTAAAACCTAAAAAAAACTGGGTGAACCCGTCATATCCTAATTTATAAACTCATATAATATATTTTTTTAATAATTAGTATATTTTAAATTATAAATTCTCACGAGGGCACAAATTACCGCGAGACATATGCTGGGAGTCGCTGTAAGCGACGCCTAGCTTTTTCCTAATGCAATTGCGGAACGCAGCAACAAAATGAAATCAAACTTATAAATCTATTGGTTAGTGAAAAAATTTTATTGTTTTCTTACAATTTTTTTTTTCTCATGTAAGCTGTGTGTCTGTGTGAAAAAAAAGATTGATCAGAGGGAGAAATATATGTTTCAAGTGGTTGAACCTTAACAAACCAGTCACATGTATAAAATCCATAAGCCCAAAAGGCAAGTATAAATAGCCAAGAATTAATAAATGGGCCAAAAAGTACAACAGTTGTTTGAAATTGGCAAGTGACGGGGCTGAAACAAATGTAAAGGATATTGGAAACGAGGAGGTGGACATTAAGAAGATGTGCAGGAAGAATACATAAAGTGGATTGGAAGCGCTTTTGAGAACTCAAATCCCTAAATTTTTTTTGTCTGTACTTATTAAACCTCTTCATCTTGCTCAGCCAAATCGACGCATTTGCATTTTAACATAAAATGTTACATGAAATTAGGGCTATCAGGCAGAAGAGGATTTCAAACGCATTTTGCTAATCTCTAGGGTAGTGACAATTTTTTATGAAGCATTGGCTGCCCCAATTTTGATCTCCACCTTAAAATAACTATTTGCTTTATAGCGGTATGTCCAGCATCATGACAAGATAGAAACGAAGAGCGAAACGGGACAAGCTTGTGTTACACTAGGAAGAAGAAGAGGCTGAGATGCCAGAGGTCTACGACATATCTGCGGATTATGGCGTAACCTTCCCAATATACACACCAATGGTGGGGGTAAGTTAAAATTTCTTAAAAGAGAAAAAAAATGTTCTGTATGCAAGTATTTTGATGATGGATTATTGACGAAATTGAACCTCAAAGATGAAATTGATGAATAGTGTCATAGATTAGGGTGGGTTAAATTTGTTTCCACGCAATACGACTCATATAGAAAGTTGATGGTGGAATTTTACACTGCAGTCACCCTTTTGGATGAAGGACACAAGAAAATTTATTTTTAGTTAGGGGGCAAAATGCAACAATTGGACTATTAAACAAAGTTTTGGGTTTTTAGTTTTTCGAAAGGGGGTGTGTGCGAGCCACCCTCAAAGTTTATGCAAAAGAATTTCGGTCCTCTATTACAAGTAGGGATGTATTGAAAGAGAATCAAATAAGTCAAAATGGCCTAATAGTAACACCAACATATATGATCATTCATAAATTCATACGTCAAGCCTTTTTTGGGAAGACTGACACGAATAAGATATCACGTCAAGAGCTGTTCATATTATGGTGTATGTACATGAAGACACATGTTTCAACAACAAATTTTGTTTCAACACAATCTGGCAGGTTGTAAAATCATTGAAGTCTTCCCTCGCTATGGGCCACATAATAACTGTACTGGGCATGCATTGTGGTGGATTCGATCCAAAGATAATAAAAATGGAATGTATACAGGCCGGCCTTATCAACAAGTAGCTGCTATGCCGAGCAGAGATAATAACATCTTTCGAATAACTGCGTGACCCAAAAAAAAGGCGGTGGTACCGTCTAAAGAAAGCTTACAATAGTGCTTCTGTAAGTGTGGCACCAACATATGGTGCACAAAGTGAAGATGAAGATGTCATTGAAGTAACTAAAAATGAAGGATGGGAAGGTTTGATAAAATGACTTGATACAATTGAAAGAAACATGGACAGACATTTTGACACCCTGAAGCAAGAGATTGAGGCTAAATATGATGACATATTGCATGAGGTGAAGCATTTGCAAAGGGAGCAACATTACCATAATTTTAAGCTCAGGCACTTCATTGAGTTGTCTTGCCACAAAGTTCCTTCAACAATGCCCTCTCCTTAGGGATCACCCATAGGTAATACCTAACAACCTTGTCTATAGTATTTTAGAAATTTCCAGTCAATATCATCCAGGGTGAAAAAAATTTATATTATATGGTGGGGACTGTGTTTGTCCCATATGTTTAAGGCAAGTGTACATTATAAGTGTGATGTGCTTAGTCAAGTTGCATGCACCTCAGTGAGATAGGTCCAAGTAATTTTGTTTTTGAAGTTTTATTGATTATGGTGTGAAGTGTCTACAAAGTGTTGCTGTTCTTGCATGCGTGTTTTCAATTTTATTATAAATGCATTACCTTGCATTTAGGGAGGAGCGTACTCAAAGTTAGATGTAAGCTGTAAGTGTTGTTACAAAATTTATCAATAGGTACAAGATTGTAAACATGAATGACTTCTGTTGAAAATGCTAAAAAATGTTACTTAAATGGCTAGTTCCACGGTGCATTAATATGCAAGAGTTGGGAAGTTTCATATAGATTCGGCCATTGTCCTACATGGATAGGCTGCTGAAAAATATAGTTTTGTATGGTTTATTTGAAGACGGAGGACTAAATTGATAAAAACTTTGCAGTAAATTAATTGCGTTGTTTATACAATTGTGATATAGCATATTTAAAGAATTGATTTTATAAATAAAAATAAACGCTTTACTAAGGCTAAGGTAGAACTTCCTATGCACGTGACTTAAAGATCCACGGGAGTGCATAACAAACATTAGTTAATAGGAAAAGAAATACATACATTATAATGGGGGCATGTTAATTAAGGCTATATATTCAGCCAATAATGACAAATTTTATGTATGCAGAACCTATTCAAATGCACCTCTTATTTTAATTTATTTTGATTTTAATTTTAATTACTATGACTATATGTTTTTTACCTTTTATCATCTATATTTTGAATAAACATTTCAGTCAAATTGCCACATGAAATATGTAGAGTGAACAATATGAGATTTATTAAGTTATAGTATCGATGTTGCTTCAGTTGTGTCACAAATGAATTACATATAAGCCATGCAGTGTTGAGTGAAGTCGATGCTTTTTGTGACTGCTGGTGTGTGGATGAAGTATTTTAGGAAGACTGCTTAAGGATTAGCAAGAGATCAAATATTGGGAGTTATTTTGATGTTACATTGCCATTATTTGAACGTTTTATTAGGGTTTGCATGTATGTGCTTAATAAGGCCGGTAAAGGTCATTTCATTATATGTTTATTTTTTACTAATTTATAGCAGCACCAGATGACATTGAAGGGCCAAAAGGAAGTAAAGGAGCTTCAAGGGAAGTTGCGAACCTTTAGAGATAGCCAAGCGCCTGGCAATGCAGATCGGCTAAGCCATTGCTGCTTTAACTGAGTGCCTATAGGATGTCAATGGCGATTGGGAGTGGGTTATTTGAAAGTACAAATATGTAGTTGTAGAGAAAGTGATGGCAATACTAGGGCCAGTATAAAGTGAATTATACAATAAATTAAGGGGAAAAAAATGCTAACCGGACAATAAATCGAGGAGTTTTTCTTTTTGTTCCAAACTCCATGTGATTTACCGATGCGGAAGTCCAAAAAAAGGAAAAAAAGTAGAATATGAAGAAAGGAAACAAAACCGGTCACGCGAAGCAACTAAAGAAGTGTAACTTTAAGGTACGAGTTAAAACCTTGAGGAGATGATTAATGGAGTGCATATATAAAAGTTAGGGAAATATGGTGCTATATAACAATGTAGGCCGCAATTTGTTTTCAAATTGCACCCTATTGGCAAATCCGTTTCACTGTTGTTGGGGTTTATTGCGTCTAGTCTGTCCCTAAACCCACTAATTTTAGGTCTCATCCATGTTATGTTCTCAAGATAGTTGCTCATCGAGTGCGTGCACGAGCAAAATAAAAAACTCATATATTTTAACTGTATTCCTTAAACACGTGCTTTGTCATGCCACTCCGTAAAGTACAACAAGCATAGAATGTTTTTTTTTTCATACATAAGCATTTAGTTTTGGGCTTAAGTGCAATTTTATAAGGCAATATAATTTATCATCGTGGTTGCATGATATGTAAGCCAATATTTCATGATGAATGTGGTCTCTGGATACATGCATCTACAACATGCTTTGGAAATTCAATGTTTATTATGGAAATTCCTTTAATTGGTAGTTTAGTTGGTTTTAATTAAACCATTAAGTATATTTCCAGTTGTCCTTATATTAACTGATTCATACATAAAGCGTGTAATGATGCCTATATAATAAGGTTACTGGGTAACTTGGTAGCCGATGCGATCAACACTGGTGGGTTAGAATATTAGATATACTTAGCAGGTGAGGAGCATTCACACATAGCAAAATTCAAGATAAAAGAAATTATTATGTTCATAAGTCACTTAACTTAAACATTACCGCCGCTGTTTAATATATGAAATACCAAAATGTAACATTATATTATTGACTAACTAAAGTTATCATTGTTGTTTCAATAGGCTGCACTACGCACCAAAACAGTTCAAACTTTTGGGACGTATTATTTTTTAAAAAAAGTTTCACTGACTCTGGCTTCTAAAGAAACACCCTCTATATATTTTCATACTAAGTATCTCTGTAACCACACATGTTGTATTTGTAATTGTAAGTTTGTCACAAAAACTTATATGTAATAACTAAACGGGTACAAAGACAAACATTATATATACCAAAACTCCATTGGTTCAAATCGTCTTATGGATGTGCCTTTCCGGTAATCACAAATCGCAATTCCTCCAACCTCAGCAAAGTGTTTGGAATGTTTGCAATGTTGACATGAAAAACACCAAGTTTGATGTATTTGACGAGTCAACACTATTGCTACAAAGTTCATACCGATGCACATTTCCAATATTCGCATGAGTTTTTTTAATTTCTTTTAAATAAGCACTACTATAATACCAAAGGTCAACTAACATCCACACACTAATAAATGGACACGGAGTCTGAGTTTCATTTGCAATACTATTTAACTAATTAGGTTTCAATGGCTTTTGTTATCAGAAACCAACGAAGAGCAATTTTCGCATCCACTTGTCTGCAAAGTATTTGACTTGAATTTAGAGTAAAAAGTATATACTTGTATGGCTGTATGTTTTTTTACTCATGAAGCGTGCATCTGTACTCTTTAATTGCGACAGTTTATTATGCAGTTGTGGTCACTGAAGGATTTAAAGATACCTAACCACCAAATGCCAAATAACATGATGTTACATAAAAGAACATTAACAAACTTCTTTTAAAAGGTACTCCATAAATGTTTTTTTACAAAATTTATGTCGACGGCAATATGGACAATACATTACATCAGGTACATTATGGATAAAACATCATTTGAAATTCATTAATGCATCGGACTGTCATAAAGTCGTGCTACTACCCCCGTGTTCAAAGCTAGAAAATGATTGGATGGAATTCCTCTCTAAACATTTGATAAAATTATTGCAGTATATGGTTTAGTCTACGAATATTGTATGCTGTTTATACTGTACCAAAATAATTTTCAGAAGTGTATGGATATTTTTATTACGCACCCATTATAAAATGACCGCTACTGCTAATTTTGGTTGGTTTATACCACTAAGTCCATATGCTATGTATAACAGTTTAGCATGAAAGGTCATAAATGAAAATAAAATATGAGAAATGACTGAGGTTGGCAAAATGTTTAAAAGGTTAACTTCGACATGAAGGCTAAATTCATATGCTTCCACCAATTACGTAACTGCCGCATGCCCATTCAAGAACAATAACTAGATCATAAAAGTTCAATGTCTATTCTAAGTGGTTTTTATAAATTTTATGGATAATATATTGAATGATGAACATGCCTGAATTCCAAACCGGCTGTAGGCCACAAGATGATACCTTAGTTCTTCAATTATTTGAATGGTACATTTATGTAGCAAACAAGAGATTTCTGCATTATGAAAGTAAAAAAAATTATTAAGTGTGAAACTAAGAATTTATAAATTTAAAGAAAGGGCTGAATTTTCACATACCTGCATTTGAAGTGGAACACACTTTTGTCAATGAAAAAATATTATCCTATAAATTTTGTTGCCACAGCCAACAGATGTATTATGTGTTTTCTTTGATGACTATTTCTAATCATGTTTGTCCGTATTATGTTTGCCTAATAATAATTCCTTATGCTGCTCTTCCCCAATTAACCTGTTGAGCCACTTTTATCTATAGCATCTATTTTGAGATCATGTTTTTTCGGCACTTAATAATGAAAACCTCAACTTAAATAGACATTTCCATATATATATTTGAACTTCAGACAAACGAGTAACATATACCATAATTATAACTATATTTCATTTAAAAGCTTCTCTCTATTAAGTGGCAACTATTTCTGGCAGTTCACTAAAAGCAATACAATACATATACTACTTCTTCCGTATGTGACTGACATATATAGTACTTTGATAATAAAATTTAAACTTTTATTCCTCAAGTCACAATACCTGATGATCGACGGATGAAAGTGCCCTCATAAAACGTTTAGCTTTTACTAGTCCCATTCCACATTTGTACGTTGCGCTATTGATATGCATCTCAGCCAAAACTAACGTCTTCATACCGTGCAAGCCATCATTAAAGACATCTTCCGTTAAAGATAATAGCTTTCTACCTAACTTTCCCTAATAGGTTTGTATCATGTTTATCTCAACTATTTGTGTTTATTGAACATAAGTAATATAATATATAGTGTACTTCTTTTAAATGCAACTGACAAAAAATGTTGTTTGACAAAGAACATTTAAACTTTCATTCACCAGGTCATAATACATGAAGCACCGCAGATTGAACTTCCCTCATTCAACGTTAACATTTTACTACTTCTTTTCCATATTTGTACGTTGCAATATTGACAATCATCTTATCCAAACTATTTCCATGCCTTTGTGCATGCCATATAGAAACACGTCTCAATTCACCACTTCGTAAATCAAAAATTTGTGATGCGGACTGCGATATAAGTAGCTATGCTCAGTTTTGCACTAAAACCTCTTAGTGCAGGGATCAAAACATAACTTATTCATTTCATATACCGAATATGCTATTGAAGAATAACAAGATACAGAGCTAATTTGCAATGATCTTCAATTAAACAGAAAACACATCCCACATAATCATGGAGTCTGCTTTCAAATTTTGTGACAAATAAATCATATTATACAATAAATTATTGCTAAATGGCACTTTTCTATGTCGTTTATAGCAATTCTTACTTAACATTTCCTTTAAACAACTTAAATGCGAATCTTACACTAACTACATACAAAGTTTGTTTATAGTTAATTAAATAAATCCCACATTCAATAAAGTATGAATATACCTCCTAAACAACATACATTTTAATTGTTGTTGTCAATCACAGAGATCAAATGTCAGCATCGGTTACGCTCAAACCATGCATCTCAAAACTGGTGTACCCACATGTATAAAGTGCTCCCTAATGACAACGCTGCTTCCAAATTCACTCATATTTACTAACACATTACGTCTCAAACAAAAGCAACATCACATCCCTTTTCCATTAAAAATAAAAACAAGCCGTCATAAAAAATATGTACCAGAATTGGCTTTCAGTATTCCGTCAATTGGCGAAACCTAGTTGGAATTGTGATTGATAGCTTCATTTAAGGAATCGAGGGATAACGTAATCCGTGCCTTATATCTTTAACACAACAGTGGTACATTCCAGAATTTTAGGAAATTCGCCTTTTTCTGCCAATACAGCTGCCGTTAACCACGACCCTCAGCGGAAATAACTTTCCATCTTCCCTTCACTGTGTCAAGCATGTCGAATTTTTTATTGTCATATTCAATCAACGAAGGCTGTCTTGTGAAGCAATCCCTTCTGTCACTTATCCTCCCCTGCTTCAATTGACAAAAGGTTGCCAGATTATTAATTTTTATAAATAATTAATAAGTAAATAAACAACCATCAATTTGTATATTCCTGCAAATCATTCCCTTTGCTCCATAGTGCCCTTTTTTTGTAAGGACCTTTTTACCAACTCCAATACGATCACCTTAGCAACAACAAATACAGTGAGATAGCGGCTAAGCTCAGTTGGTCCCACATACGCTACTTTATATTTTTTTATTCTCGCGCAACAAACTGTAGATGTCTATTCAAGAGACATGTACCTTTTTCCTTTATTAAATTGGACTTTTCGTTTTGCAGGTGTATTCCATACAGATATAAGAAAACTGATAAACAATCTTCCATGGATAAAACCACCACTGAAGATACATAGAATTTTTACATACATAGATGGTGGTTGTAGGTGTAATTTTGTGTTTAACTAGTATTCTGTGTCCAACAGTCTATGATCCTCTTCTTAAAATACTTGCACCCATCATTGGTCGCAGGTGGGCTTCTCTTCCTGCAATCCTGGGAACATTGTTAGTGTTAGCTATTATGCACGAGCTCATTTTCTACTACTTGGGGCGCATGAAACCCACATGGGAAATCACTTGTTTCTTTATGCTACATGGAGTTTGTTTAGTAATTGATGTTGCTTTGAAGAAGGTTGTTAATGGAAGATGGCGGCTGCCAAGGTTGATATCATCTTCATTGACCATTGGGTTTGTAATGGTGACCGGATTTTAGCTATTTTTTCCAGTGCTTCTTCGTAGTAAAATTGATGTTTGAGAGTTTGAAGAGTACTCCGCTTTGAGTGAGTTTCTGAAGAATGCTAATCGTGTTTTTAAGCTTAGATATTTCAACACTTCAATGCTTCTAGTGGACATACATAGAGCGTAGAATCTAGATTTATCAAAGTAGTTAATGTAATTTATTATACAATTCCGATCTTTCCAATTCATTTATCAGAAAAAAATTAAAAAATTACGTGATGTATTAGTTTTTTGGGAAAATATTGTGTTGATAGTTTGGTCTATAAAAATTAGGATGGTTCATTATTAGTATTAGTTAAAAGAGAGACATTATATTTCTATTTAAAAGTTTCAAACACTATAAATTATAAGTTCCACCAATAGAATCACCAAAAATGTTCACAAATCAAACTTAAAACCTCAAAGTATAAGGTGATTCCACTTTAACCAATTGGTCTAGTATTTCTTGTCCCAATAGGACAAGATTAATAACAATAATAACAAATTATATTATTGTCTCAGGTTAAGATTACGTATTATAGTTTTATTTGGTATGTCATGAAACAATTGAATTATTTATTCGGTGCTATATGTTTCTGCAGTAACATCAGTCTCATTTTATAATTTAAATATTTCCCTCATGATGCTACTTTTAGCATTGCTAATGTACTAATTATGATTCAATTGAATCATTGGTATGAGTTAGCCAATATTCAGCTCCCATGAGAAGCCATCCCCTGCCTTTCTCAAGGCATTTCCAACGTCATGAGAACCACATTTTTAACTCCAATCATCTCTAAGACTGCTCTAAAATCACCTTGCATCAAAAAGTTTTAGCACCCTGTAGCACCTTGGTAAGCCTGATGAACACTAGCATGGGACAATCCGTCTTGATTGCGTTAGAGGCAATGTGCGAACAATAAGCAATATAGCCTTCCTAACAAAATCAAATGCACCATCATGTTAATTTGTGGGGAGTATTGTTAAAACTTGAAAGCCTCTGAGCTTATCATGGTGAGGTATTATAGTAGTGGCTGTATACCTTGAGCAGGGTGCTCATCAAGGTCTTTATTGAAGGCAAATTGATTTTTGCATGGCTTGCCATCTGAAAATTTACAGATAAGGTCACCACAATATAACATTTTGATAGAAACAAATGAAACTAATGGAGAAGGGATTCAGAAGACCTCATCCAGTTTGATGTACCCAAATGGTAATCTAGGGTCACTTTCATCTAACATCTGTTTCAAAAGTATATCCAAATCAGCTCCCACACCATTTCCAACCCATCCCCATCTCTCAGCCAAACTTAACATGTCTCTGATGAAGGTAGCATCATGAAGAGAACCTGTCCACAGTGGTCCTGAAACTGTAAGCGGCTGATAATCCTGAAAAACCAGGGCAATTAAAAAAATGCACATAAGACTTGTGCTGTCATATGCAATACGAAGGGCAGAATACATGAAACATAAAGGAGAATATAGTATTATAGTTGCAGCACCTCACTGGTGCAAAATGAGCTGTAGTATTCAATAATCATTTTTTCAATAAAAATAAAAAAAAAATATGAAATATATCAAATAATTTTTTTTTTTAATTTTTGATACTAATAAAAGAAAAAATTATATTTATTGAAGGGTAAATTTTCTCTTATTTCTTTTTATTTCTTGTTGTTTCTTTTCGTTTTTGTTTGTTTCTTGTTGTTTCTTTTCTCATTTTTTATGTTGTAATTAAGTAAAAATTTCTCATAATATTCAATAATTATTTTTTCAATAAAAATATCAAAACAATTATGAAATATATCAAATAAATTATTATTTTTATTATTGACACTAATAAAAGTAAAAATTATATTTATTGAAGGGTAAATTTTCTCGTCTTTCTTTTTGTTTCTTGTAATTTCTTTTTGTTTCATGCTGTTTCTTTTTGTTGCTTTTCTTATTTTTTATGTTGTCATTAAAGTAAAAATTACCTATAGCATTCAATAATTATTTTTTAAATAAAAATATCAAAAAAAGTATGAAATATATCAAAAAAAATTATTATTTTTATTATTGATACTAATAAAATTAAAAATTATATTTATTGAAGGGTAAATTTTCTCTTGTTTCTTTTTATTTCTGTTTGCTGCTTTTCTCATTTTTTTTATATTGTAATCAAAGTAAAAATTACCTATAGTATTTAATAATTATTTTTTCAAAAAAAATATCAAAAAAAATTATGAAATATATCAAATATATTATTATTATTATTATTGATACTAATTGTAACATCCGTGTCCTGGAACATGATTACTGTTCATTAATGTTAATTAAGAATGTTATTACTGTTGTTAATTAAATTTGGTGATTTAAGATTTGTTTGCCACTATTATGAGTAAATGATTTGGAGTTTGATTATTTAGTA
>CATIWO010690019.1:0-15228 GCA_949673435.1 Macaranga tanarius | reverse complement strand
ATGGGCTGTTATTTGGTTTGGGCTGGTCTGATGGGTTTGGTTTGATGGGTCTAGTCTAATAGGTTTGGTTCAATTGAGTTTCTCATAAATGGGCCAGAATCCAATTCCTTTGCTGAGCCAGGCTTTTCTATCATTTTCATCTTTGGGCTTTTTGGCCTTGCGGGCCGGGCCATGTGTCCATAGTATGGACTACCTTTTTTTTTCAGCTCTCCTTACAACAAAGAACTAACATAAGTTACCCTTGGTTCCTCTAGGGAACCAAAGTTAATTTCCTCCAAGGGATTTGTAACTTCTGGTTTTATATCTTCAAATTTTGTAGGAGCCTCTTTAAGATCCTCCATTTGGATCTCCTCTAGATCTTCACAGTCATTTGGATCCCCTTCAAATACTACCTCTTCATCTTCATCTCCAGTAGCCTTTCTCCTGCATTTGGATTTCTGTGGGGAGCCCTCTATTTTCTTCATTCTCCTCTTTAAAGCTCCTTGTATTTGAAGTCTCCTTTTTTGAATTCTTGTAAGTGACCGAGGGAACTTCTTATATTCAACTTTGTACTACTGATTCACAGGGGGCACCTTTGGGGGAACCACAAATCTTGAAGTTCTCCTTTGGATCCCCTTCTCTGTTAGTGGCAAATCTCTCTTAACTCCTGCATTTGATGATCCTTATTCACTTTTTGGCTTTTGAACCCATACATTCCTAAACAATATTTTAGGTCTCTTTTCCATCTCCTCATAGATCCTTATTCTTTGGTTGATAAGTGAACGGAGGTTAAAAATTATTGTGCTCATGTTAGCCACTAGAGGGAAGGGATTTTCATCTACCACCATGGTCACCTTTTTCTTAGGGAATTTCAAAATTCCCTTATTAATTCTGTCCTGCACCATATTTCTCATGGCTTCCATATCTACTGGGGCTTGGTTTCTGGGAGCATAGTATTGGGGGAACTGTGGGATCCCTCTTGTCCCTCTTACTACCATGCCCCCCAAGTTTTCCTGTAAATTGCCATCAAAATCATACAGGTTAGGATGCACCACAGGATTAGTGTTAGCATAAAAATGATGGGGGAGTGTTGGCCTGCCGTTAAAGTGGCCATTCTGATTAACCTTAGGCATTGTAGGAACTTCCTCCCTTCTGTGTGGAGGTGTGTATTTTTCTTTATTCTCTAAATTGATATGGACTGGGAGATGAGAATCACCTGCCTCTTGTGATCTAGAGGATTGCCCCTCGAGTTCTTCAGGCTGTTTGTTAGCCTTAGAGGGAGTCTCAATGTTTGCACCTTTAGAGCTCTGTTGAACCCCGTTAGTAGTTTGTTGTAGATGGTGATCTAATTTATGAGAAAACACTTTCTGACTTCCTTCCAGAGTTTCATCATAGATTCTAGGAGTTTAGAATGTGTTTCTTTTTGTGACTCCATGAATTTAGAATGCATCTCCACCATCTTACATTGTGCCTCCTTTTGTTCTTGAAGGAAATCTTCAAGAATCTTTTTTAAAATGTCAAAAACCTCTGTGTCAATTTCTTTCCCAACAATAGGAACTGTTGAGATTGGAGCATTTTCTGTAACTTGGTCTTGAATGTGCTTTTCAAAATTCTCCACCAAGTGGGGAACTAGACCTTCTGGCCCTACTGCAGTAGGCGCCTCCTCCTGATCCTGAGATCTGGTACTGTCTTTTTCCATAAAACTCCTGGTTCTTGGCATTTCAGTAGAGTCCCACCGAGCGTGCCAAAAAATATGTTGCGTCTCTGGCCCTTGCAAGTAAATTTTTTAGCGTGCCAGGTGTGTGAGGTACACTAACCTTGGGATTTGACCTCTATCAGAGCTTTTAGTGGAAGCTAAGGGACCTAAGCCTACTGGGTTCTTAAACCAACTGCAAATTGATGAATAGTTGGGTTTAATACTGACGATACCAAAAACGTCAAACAAATGCTGAAAATTAAAGAAAATGATAAAAGCGAACAAAGGGATCTGTAGGGAAATTAAAGGGTTCCATTGGAAATAAAAAGAAATTGAACTACTATCACTGTTTGATTGCGGATAAACAAAAATAAGATACATAAAAGGAAATACTGAATTGAAAATCTAAATTAAGGTTCTGTAGAATTTGATTTGTTGTTGTCTGGTTTGGTTTGGATTTTTGCTGTGCATTCTCTTCAGCAGGAGAAAGAGTCCTTTAATCCAAGGAGTTGGTAACTTCCTTTTTTCAATAACTGCTCTCCTCCCACTACTTCACGTTCCTTTTGAAATTCAACTTCCTTACGTGAACCTTATCTCCTTCTGCCAGTTTCTTTTTTTTTAACAGATAACCAACCTAATTAACTAATTAGGGTCATGGGCTTATAATTTGCATGGGCTCTCTAAAATATAATTTTGGGTGCAAACAATTTTATATCACTTTTTAGTGATAATTATTTAATTTTTTAGATGCAGTTACAATGGGTATCAAACAAATATTTTTTTGATGTGTTAATAATTTAAATTTAATTCAATAAATAAAATCTATCATTTTGATTTATTAATAATTCTCATAATTGAAACATCAAATTCGATTATTTTTAAATTAGTTTTTTTAATCTAGAAAAATTATTACAAGCAGTTGATCCAATCATATACATATTTACATAGATTAATGTTAGAAAAACCCACTTTGAGCTTTCTCAATTTTTTTAAAAAATATCTTTATTTCCTTATTTGTTTCTTGTCATTTTTTTTTCTGGTAAAAGCTATTAGATTCCTCCTTTGGTTGTTGAAAAGACTGCAATAGTCATAAAGCCTCTTGCATCTTTATTGCAAGATCAAGTTTATTTTTTTGTATAGATTTTGTTTATTTTTGGTTTATTTGTAGTTTATTTTTTATATATAAAATAATTCATATACATAATTAAATTCATCTTCTTAAATATACAATGAGATATTTTTGGTACATTATCAATTTTCAATACACTTCAAAAACATAACAGAAAGATATGTAGAAATCTACCAAAAAGCACAATGAAATTTTGATTACTTTTAGTTTATTTTCCATATATGAAATAGTGAAATTTTGAATACTTTTAGTTTGTTTTTCATATAAGAAAAATTCTGCTACAATTCTATTGAGATTAATGAAAAATATTGATCAATAAAATTTTGAAAACTTTTAGTTTATTTTCCATATATAAAATAGTATGCTATAATTCCATGGCTTTCCTTTATAACTTAAATACAGGTACTAAGTGTCTCTTATTTTTTAAAAAATATATTTAATATTTCAGTTTCATTTAGTTTCGAATATTTTTGGTTTATTTTTTATTTATATTATGTATATGAAATAATTCATATACATAATTAAAGTTATCTTCTTAAATATATACAAAATTTCTATAAACTATCTCTCTTAAATACAGTATATAATGTATATATCCAAATAATAAAATTCATAATCATATACAAGAAACAAATTTCTAAAATATATAAATATATGAATAGTAAATATATTGTAGTGTACAATGAGTATACTTTCGCATATTATCAGTTTCCAAGACACTTCAAAACAACAAAATAAATAAAAAATTTAATTATAACTTTTAATTTAAACAAAAATCTATGTAAATGAAATTAATTTGTTAATAAAATTGAATCAAACAATATATAAATAATTTTTACTGTAAGAAATATATAAATGTGCATGTGTGCGCACATACAAACTATTAGAATTGCAGAACTAAAATCAAGAAAAATTTTAATAACTTAAAATGTTTACTTTTGTCCTAATTTTTTTATATATTTTAGATTTGCCTTATTTTTCATATATTTTTTGTTTACTTTTAGTTCATTTTTCATATATTTAATTTTCATATATTTTTATTTTATTTTTCCTATATGAAACAATCTCTTACATTTTTATTCAATTTTATGAACAATACTAAAAAAAAGAGGGAAAGGAAAAAAGAACGATGTGAGGGAAAAAAAAGGAAAAAGTTGAAAAAAAAAAAAGGAAAACAAAAAAAAATAAAAATACATAAAAAAAAAAGAAAAAAATAGGGAAAAATAAGAAGAAAAAAAAAAGGAAGGGGATGAGAAAAATGGGACAAATTGAGGTATTTTTATTTTTAGTAAAAAAAGTAGAAAATAAAAATATAAAAAAAAGAAAAAAAAAAAGGAGACCAAGAAAAAATAAGAAGAAAATTTAAAAACGAGGAAACTGCAAAAAAAAACTAGAAGAGAAAAAATCAGAAGAAAATAAAAATAAAAAAGAAGTGGATGATGAAAAATAAAAATAAAAAAATAAAAAAGAATGGGAGGATGAAAAAAAAAAAGATGAAAAGAAAGAAAAAAGAGAGATGGAAAAAAAATAAAGGCAGAAAAAACAGGGAAAGAAAAAATGAGCATAGGAAAAAATAAGAGAAAATAAAAATAAAAAAGAGGAACTAGTAAAAAAAATTAGGAAAAAATAAAATAAAGTTAAAATAAAAAATGGGGCATATAAGAAAATAAAATAGGACATGGGGCATATATGAAAATAAAATTGGGCATGGAAGTAATAAATGAAAAGTTGAGATTTTTAAGTAAATAAAATTAAAAAATGGGGCATGTTTAGTAATTTCCCAAACTTTAAATGTTTGACTTACTCATATCTTGGATGTGCAATTATATTCGCAACAGAGAAGCTCAGGAACAAATAGAGGGAGAAGAAAGTAATGAGATATGTGAGCCTAAAATGGCCGCTCTTGTTGTTTCTCCCCCATAAAGGAGAAGGAAATGGAAAAGAGAGGTGTGATTATTACAGAGATTATAGAGGATGAGAATACTAAACAACTGGTTCAATCTGTCTCTAATGAGGAGGAAACTGAGATAAAAGAGGAGGCACCAGTGGCTCACCAAAAGCCACCATAAGCGCCATGATAGTTTCATTATAGAACTGTCAGGGACTTAAGTAATCCCTGACAGTTCAAGTTATAAGGGAGCTCAAAAAGAAGTATTGTCCCTCCATTATTTTTATAATGGAGTCCCAAAATCCAAAGTCTTTTTGTGAAGCAATTAGAAGGTTGAATGTAGCAATTATGTAAATCCACAAGGTACTACAGGGGGTCTTTATTTGTGGTGGCAAAGCTCAATTAATATGACAATAATTAATCAAGAGAAGCATTGGATCCATATTTTATTTGGAAGGTAAGGCTATACAATCTGGTAAATAAGAAGTTTGGTAGAAGGTATCCAATTTCAATCTAAGTGATTAAGTATCATGGATATATATTAGAGATTTTAATTGTGTGGTTGTAGTAGAAGAGAAACAGGGTGGTAGAAAGCAATCTGAAGAATTTTATAAGTTTATTCAAAAGAATTGCTTGATGGATTTGGGTTTTAATGGTAATCCTTATACTTAGTCTAATAGGCAGAAAGGGAAAGATAACATCTAATGTCATCTAAATAGAGCTATATGTAATCCAAAAGGGAGATTATGTTTGCCGCAGGCAATTATTATTCATAGGGAGATGATTGGCTTATATCATAGGCCAATTATCTTAAAGCTCAATGCTCAATTAAATCCTAGTAAGAGACAATTTCATTTTAAAGCAAAATGGCGAGATATGGAAGGATGTAGAGAAGCTGTGAGAATGGGGTGGAATCATGTAAAGGATGCAAGTAGTACAATAGCAAAGTTGGGTTTCTGTAAAAAGCAGAATTTAGATTGGGTTAATTCTTTCAGTAGACGTAATGTCTGGAAGCAGATTAAGTGTTTAAAGGCAGAGTTAGAGAAGTTGTAAAAATAAGCTTAGTCAAAATAAAACTTGCAAAGGCAAGCAGAACTTTTATAGATCTCATCAGAAGCCAAAAACCTTGAAGAAATTTATTGGTAGCAGAGGTTAAGGATAGATTGGCTTAAGGGAAGTGACCATAATACCAAATTTTTTCACTTATTTGCCATGCAACACAGATAGAGGAATTGGATCGTAAAAATTAAGGATGAAAAGGTGTTGACCCTGTGCATCATTAAGGTTTAATTAACTCTTATTTTGACTTTAACAACCAATTTTATACTTCTTACATCTTTGCTCAAGTGTGTTCATAAGCTAGGAAAATATCATGCTTCCATGATAATGTACATCAATGATTGAAGCTTAAACAAATCCTCAAGACATCATTCCAAATGTTGGAACAATATTTTGGTTAAATTGAAGCTTCATTAAACATTTAAGATGCCATTCTCAGTATTCCTCAAAGTCCCAAGGAAGTTCACAATAAATTTGGAATCAATCGGAGCCAAAATATGCAAGTTATATCAAGTGTATTGAGTTGGATTAACTCTAATATTGGAACAAGTTTTTGGGTGATTTAAGGCTTTTTAAATCACTCAAAATGTCCCTAAAAGTGTTCCTTAAAGTCTCATGAAGTTTTCCCTCAAGTTTGGAGTCAATCGGAGCTCAATTGTGCAAGTTATGTCAAGTTTAGTAAAGAGGCTGCACTGATCACGACTCAGAGCACGCTAGTGAGCGTCATGCTAGAAAATCAACTAAAAATGATAGGGATGCTCACGGGCCATGTCACGAGCCACTCTAGCTCGTGAGGAAGTCGTTGTATGCTCAAATTTCACTCTAACGGCTAGTTTTTGATGCTCATGATCATGAGCAAGCTTCCCAGCTCGTGAGGAAGCACCTGACAGACGAAAAAGTCATCTTTTGAAACATAAATTAAGGGAACATATGGGGCATAATTTCTACCATCTCTAACAACTAGTTTTTTAGCTTCCTTTATAAATAGAGATGTCAAAAACATATTAGAGGTTGCTCACATTCATTCTCTCTAAGTTTATAAAATCATTTATGCTTATTTAGTTCTTTGTATAATTATTTTTATTCTTGTTGAGAGAGTTGGGTTTGTGTATAGAGTTAGGAACTCTTTTCATCTACTCTTTCTTTGGGGTTTGAATAATTAGGTAGTAAGGTTCTTACTCTTGTTGCTTAATGTTAAACTATATCAAAAACACATTTGTAAAGGTTTGTGTTGAGCCTTTGAAAAACTCATTGGTATAGGTTTGTGTTGAGCCTTGAAAACACATTGAAGATTGATTTGTGTTGAGCCAAGAAAAACATATTTGTTAAGGTTGGTGTTGAGCCTTGAAAACACTTGTATCAATCTTGGGTAATAAGATTGGTGTGGTTCAAAATCCTAACTTAGGGATAAGTTAGGTGGAGACATAGGATTATTGAGAATCCAAACTCCTTAAATCATTGTGTCATTGTGTGATTGTTCTTGTGTTGTGGTTTAGAATTTTGTATACTTTGTGTTTCTACTACAAACCCGAATTTGTTCTTCACCTAGCTTTTTAATTCCATAAAATATTCCATCAACCCTATTCACCCCCCCCCCTCTAGGGTCCTTACACTATCACCTTAAACTGCCTAGCCATATTCACATAGCTAATGTTTTTAATATGAAGCACCTAATTCCTTTTCTTGGTAATTCTTCAGATAATGACTCAACAGGCAATTTGAGGGTGAATTTTGTCTACCTTAGGGAAATGATGTGGATCAAGTAGCCTGTCGTTTCTTGGAGTGAATAGATTTAGACAAAGTGGCAAGAGTGCACAATGGTGCTTCAAAAGCTTCTAACTTTTGACGTCGGTGGAGTTACGGGTTCATAATGTATTAAACGAAGCTGATTCAGAGACCTACATTTATTATAGGATTTACCCATAATTGGCCCCAGTTTAAGGCCTAAATTTTACCGTTTAAGGCTTCATTTTGGGCTTTAAAATTTTTATTCATTTTCTTTTGTGTTTTAGATTTTTGTTGGGCCTTTTGGTTATTTTTTTAGAGTTTTCTCATTACTACTATTTATTTGTTAGTTCTTTTAAAAAGGGGAGCTTTTTTTAGATAATTCATAAATTGAAACCCTAATTTTCTAATTTTTAGTATTCTTTTAAATCAATGACAGTTGATGCCTATTATTCCAGTATTCATTTGAATTAGCAGATTATTAAAAGATTGTTTTCGGCATTTGTGCATGAATCAATGAAATTCAATATCTATCCCTTTAATTGTAAGCTTCCGCTACGTTAGAACTTCAGGAAGTGCAGAGCAGTCAGTTCTTGTGGGATTGTTCCATTCAATATGTTGTAAGAAAGATCCAAGCTCTTTATTCGATTCAAGTTAGATAAAGTTCCTGGAATGGAGCCTGTCAACTGATTTTGAGACGAGCTTAATTTTCCTATTTTACTTAGGATTTCTCCAATGAGGTAATTCTTTGATAAAGTTAAAGCCTTGAGAGATGATAGATTCTCTATGCTTGATGGAATGCTGCTAGTGAATCCATTCCAACTTAGGTCTAAAATCTTTAATCTCCTGAATTTGGCCAAATCTGCCAAGAAACATACAAAAGATTAATAATTACTTGCTAAGAAAATGCTTAAAATGATGTAGAGGTTGATTAAAGAATTTATTACAATGAATCGACAGAGTTCCGTTAAGCTCATTGAATTGCAAATTAAGGACCTCTAGGTCGGCCAGCGTAGCAAGATTAGCTGAATATTAAAGGGATTTATATGAGATCAGTTAAATATAATGTTCATTGTGAAATCTTGTTTAAACTTATTTTGTTTAACAACAATGAAAAGAATGCAATTTGCATATGCACATACCTTGGAATACCATATTAGATTTACCAAATTAATAAAATATATATTTGATTAAATTATTTCTGAGAGCTTATATACAACTGATAGCTAGTAAATCATTTTTAATTATTGTTATTTATATATTTAATAAACATTATATTATCAAATTTTTTAAAATCTTAAAATATTGTATTCATTAGTATTTATTTATTACTAGTACATTAAATTTAATGATAATTTGTCCAGTAATAAATTAATTTTTTCATAATTGGATAAAAGTAGCAAAATAGCATTTAAATTTTTTCCACCTGCTATTACTGCTACTATATATATATATATATATATATATGTGTGTGTGTGTGTGTGTGTAATTTGTGATTAGCATAGCTAGCATTAAATTTTTTTTTTATTTTGTTTCATCTATAAGTGTTTCACATAATTTTTTTTTATGATAACACCGGATTCAGAATATTTCATGGGATTTGATGGCACCTCATGGTACATGTTGCCAAATATGTGATATTCAATTTGAAATTAAATATAAAATTCAATAGGAATACAAATTATTGTATTTAATTAAAGTTTTAATTCTTTTACAAAATTTTGATGGATTATATGATTAGTATAAAAACTAAAATACAAAATAAATTATAATTAAAATTTTCTAGATATTACCCAACTGCATCTTATAGAAATTGCATTATGAGAGCTTGGTAAAGATTCGATTTTTGAAATTTTGGCCTATTCCACACACATTTTTCTTCCCTCATTTAATAAAATTTCCTTGACTTGTACACATAGGATGGGATATGATGGAGGCCATTCTATCTACCGCAGCCACCCTGCGAGTGCAGGGACTTCTTTGCTGCGAGCTTCTGTCACGACCGCAGCACACCTGCGAGCGAAGGGAGTCTTCTACCGTGAGTTTCTGTCACTATGGTAGTACACCTGCGACCACAGGATTTTGACAGCAGTAACATGGTTTTTTTTATTTTAATTATTTTGGGACTCTATTTAATTCCTATTTTTGTCCTTTTTTAAGCTTAAACTATAAATATTTCATGTTAGGATTTGTTTTGGAGATTATTATTCATTATTTTATCAATTAATTAAAGGATTTTACTTTATTTTCTCTGGATTGAGAATTAAATCTCTAGGTTTGAGATTTGTTTATTTCAATAATTAGACGAGTTTTAGTTATTCGCGCTATACGTTGTGTCAGATGGTATCGGAGCAGGTTTCTCCTAATCGATGGCTCACAATGATCATAGTGATGGAAACTGATCCTAAGACAGTAATCGAGGTTTGCAGATAGCTTGGAGAGCAATTAAAGAGCAGCAACAATTAACCAAAATGTAACCCAACGATTGGAAATGATTCAAACCCAATTGCAAGCATTATTAAGCGTTAATGAACAAGGGCGTAAGAATGATGATGGCGAACAAGGCAGAGGAATTAATCCTGTCAAACCCATTGTTGATCTTATTCCCAATAATCAAAGAAGGGTATCCGTGGGTTTGGTGGCGAACGCACGTGGAAGGTTTAGTGGTGCAAAATAATGGCAACCGAATTATAGAGGTGACGATGAATACAAACTAAAGGTAGATATCCCTAACTTCAGTGGTGATCTTAATGTTACTTATAGATTGAAGGGAGGAGCGTCAGTTTAGTGGGAGAGATTGAGAAAGACTAGGATAAGAGAAGGACGTGGTCCAATTCAAACTTAGTGTAGAATGAGGTAATTATTGCGAGGTAAATTTTTACCTCTAGACCATGAGTAATATCTTTTTTAAGCCTATCAGAGGTGTTCACAAGGTACTAGGAGTGTGAATAAATATACCGTTGAATTTATGAGATTGGCAGAATGGAACCAATTGTCAAAAAGTGAAAACCAACAGGCAGCAAGGTACTTGAGTGAATTGAAGTCATCCATTAGAGACAAGATTAGGGTACAGATGGTGTTCAGTGTGCAAGAGGTGAGAAATTTAGCCATGAAAGCTGAGTTATTCATCCAAGAGCAAACTTGTAGTGCTAACTACAGACGATATGTGGGAGTAGATAACAAAGCTACAATTAACAAAGGAAAGTCACCTCAAGCTAGTAGTGTGGAGTCTGCTAATATTGGTGTAGGGAAAGGAAAAGGTGTAATGGTAGAGAAAGTTTATACATCAACCCTTACCAAGAACCACAATCCTTATACTAAGCCTTTTGGTTCCAAATGCTACAGGTGTGGTGAAGTTGGGCATCGCTCTAATGAGTGTCTAAAGAGAAAGGCAGTGAACGTGATAGAGAAGGATGATGATGTAGTTGATGATGAAGTGTGGGGACTCGATGGTGATAACAATAGTGATAATTATGAGCATGATGAGTATGCATGTATATTAAGAAAGCTTATATTGTCACCTAAGTATGAGGATGATACTCAGTGCCATAAACTCTTTTGCACTATATACATAATGCATGAAAGTTTATTTGATCTTATTATTAATAATGGAATCCAAGAGAACATCATAGGTAGGAATGTTGTAGAGAAGCTAAATTTGACAACCGAAGCACATCCTAATCCATATACTATTAGATGGATTAAGGAGGTTGGTGGCATCAAGGTGACTGAACGATGCAAGGTACCCTTTTCTATTGGCAAGTATTTTGATGTAGTGTATTGTGATGTAGTAGACATGGATGCTTGCCATATTTTGTTTAGGCGTCCTTAGTAGTATGATGTGGATGCCAAACATTTGGGTAGGGAAAATGTGTATTAGTAGAAGAAGAATGGTGTGAGATATACTCTAGTTTCATTTATTGAAAGAACCAACCCAAGGCTTTAAAAGTGAAGGGAAGAACTTTCTAACCATTATGCATGAACCATCTACATTTGTTGAGGAATACAAAGAGAAACGTGAAGTGCATTTATTGGTGGTAATAGGAAACGAAGGTTGTTAAAATTTAGAGGGGCATCCAATTCTAGTAGAGGTGTAGGATTTGTTAGAGGAGTTTGAGGATGTAGTACCTCATGATTTACCTACAGAATTACCTCCTATGCGGGATATACAACATCACATTAACTTAGTGCCTGGTGCTACTTTACCTAACCTACTACATTATAGGATGAGTCTAAATAAGAATGATATTTTGAAGGAAAATATGGAGGAGTTATTGAGCAAGGGACATATTCAGGCTAGCATGAATCCATGTGTAGTTCCAATATTATTGACACCTAAGAAAGATGGAAGTTGGTGGAAGTGTGTTGACAGTAGGGCAATCAATAAAATTACCATTGGATATAGGTTTCCAATTCCAAGGCTAGATGACATACTTGCTCAGTTGAGTGGAGTAGTGGTATTTAGCAAGATAGATTTGAGGAGTGGCTACCATCAAATCAGAATTCGTCCAGGTGATGAGTGAAAAATGACATTCAAAATAAGGGATGGGTTGTACGAGTGGCTAGTCATGCTTTTTGGCATTACCAATACTCTAAGTACATTTATGCGGCTTATGAATCAGGTACCCCAATCTTTCTTAGGTAAATTTATTGTTGTGTATTTTGATGATATTTTGATTCACAACAAGTCTAGATAAGAGCATATAAATCAACTTGGGGAAGTGTTTAAAGTGTTGAGGGAGAACAAACTATATGCTAATTTGAAGAAGTGTACTTTTATACAAGATAGTTTGTTGTTTCTTGGCTATATGGTGAGTAGATAGGGGATCAAAGTAGATGAGGAAAAGGTAAAAGCTATTAAAGAGTAGCCTACCCCAAAGAATGTGAGTGATGTGAGAAGTTTCTATGGGTTAGCAACTTTCTATAGATGATTTATTAAACACTTCAGTAGTATTATTGCTTCTATCACTAAATGTTTGAAGAAAGGAAAATTTCAGTAGGGTGAGGAATGAGAGAGTAGTTTTACTTTGATCAAGGAGAAGTTGATCACATTGCCTATCTTAACATTTCCTAATTTTGAGAAGTTATTTGAAGTGGAATGTGATGTTAGTGGTATAGGTGTTGGGGCTGTTTTATCCTAAAATAAGAGGTCGGTAGCTTTCTTTAGTGAGAAGTTATGTGAGGTTAGACAAAAGTAGGCTACTTATGATAAGTAGATTTATACTATTGTGAGGGCTTTGAAGACTTGGGAGTACTATCTCATAGCCAAGGAGTTCATTCTTTATACTAATTATCAAGTATTAAAGTACTTGAGCACACAAAAGTAAATTAGGAGTGATATTCATGCTAGGTGATTAGTATATATAGAGAAATTTGCTTATAAGCTTGTCCATAAATCAAAACAGTAAAATAAGGTGGCGGATGCTTTGAGTAGGCATATGGTATTGATGAAAACTCTTAGTTAGGAGATAGTAGGTTTTGAGGTATTGAAAGAGTTGTATGCAGAGGATGATGACTTTAGGCAGATTTGGGCATGTTATGTGCATAAACAGCCTTGTGATAATTTCTATATTCATGATGGTTTTCTTAAGAAGAGTGGGCAGCTTTGTCTTCCTCGCACATCTCTTCTCGAGAAGGTCATTAGAGATTTACATGGTGGTAGTTTGGTAGGTCATCTTGGAAGAGATAAAACTATTGAAGCTGTGAATGAGAGATATTATTAGCCTAGATTGAGGAAGGATGTGACTAACATTGTGGCTAGGTATTATGTATGTCAGACGGCTAAAGGTCAGATGTATAATACCAAGTTGTACATACCATTGCCGGTTCCTAATACTATATGGGAAGACCTTTCGATGGATTTTATGTTGGGATTACCATGAACTCAATGAGGGATGGATTATGTGTTTGTTGTGGTGAACAGGTTTTCCAAGATGGCACATTTCTTGCCATATAAAAAGAATGCAAATGCATCTTCTACAGCTAAGTTGTTCTTTAGGGAGGTTGTAAGGTTACATGGAGTGCCAAAAACAATCACATCTGATTGTAACACTAAGTTTCTTAGTCACTTTTGGATGATACTTTAGAAGATGTTTGATTCTTCATTGAATTTTAGTAGTACGGTGCATCCACAAATAGATGGTCAGATAGAGGTAGTGAATAGGACATTGGGAAACCTTATTCAGAGTATTTGTATGGATAAACTAAAGTAATGGGATTTTACTATAGCACAGGCGGAGTTTGCTTATAACAATGTTGTTCATAGTGCCACGGGTAGATCTTCATTCTCTATTATGTATATGAAATGTCCTAACCATGCTTTAGATTTGGTGAAGCTTCCAAAGGTGCCAGGTCTTAGTGTGGCAGCCAGTGATTTGGCAAAGCAAGTTCAAGAGGTGCAAGCGGATGTCAAAGCCAAGCTTGAGAAAGCTAATGCAAAGTACAAGGCAAAAGCAAATAAGCATACGCATTTTAAGGTGTTTGATGTTGAAGATGAAGTAATGGTATTCATTAGCAAAGCAAGAATGCAAGGTGGTCATAGAAAGCTTCAACAAAGGAAGTATGGACCATACAAGATAGTTCGGAAGATTAACGACAATGCCTATGTGATTGATTTACCGACTTGGATGGTTATCTCAAAGACCTTCAATGTTGCAGATATTACTTTTTGTTTCAGCCTGTTATAAGCCTTGGATATCCAGAAGATATCTCGAGGCCGAGTTCTTTGCGAGTGGAGGTGAATGATAGAGGCTATTCTATCTACAACTAGCTTCTATCATGACTACAGCCACCCTGTGAGTGTAGGGGCTTCTCTGTTGCGAGCTTCTGTCATAATCGCAGCACGCCTAGGAGCGAAGCGAGTCTTTTGCCGCGAGTTTCTGTCACTATGGCAGCGCACCTGTGACCACAGGATTTTTACGGCAGCAACATGATTTTTTTATTTTAATTATTTTGGGACTCTATTTAATTCATATTTTGTCTTTTTTAAGCCTAAACTATAAATATCTTATGTTAGGGTTTGTTTTGGAGATTATTATTCATTATTTTATCAATTAATCAAAGGATTTTGCTTTATTTTCTATGGATTGAGAATTAAATATCTGAGTTTGAGATTTGTTTATTTCAATAATCAAACGAGTTTTGGTTATTCGCGTTATACGCTGCGTCAGGATATTACAAAGCCCTACGTTTACATGAATAAGTTCTCATATAAATTGATTTTGTAACTATCAAATGTTATTACATGAATAAAAAATAAAGTAGCATACATTGCTTGATAAATTTGTAAATATATAATTGGGCTTTTGGTAGGGTATAAATATTTGTATTTATACAAATGAAATTAGAATCATTAGATTAATTTTTATTTAATCATAACTATTGATTATTTTTATGTATCAATACCTGTAATATATATTCGTGATAATAATTAAATAAATATTAATCTAACAATTTTAATTTTATTTGTATAGATAGGTATAAATATTTATACTGAAAATGTACAAAAACTCATTGATATAGTCTTTAGCAGAGACAACTAGGGGTGAGCAAAAGGCGGTTCGGTTCGGTTCGGTTCTAAAATGACTAAAACCGAATTGAACCGAACCTATATCGGTTCGGTATAAAAAAATCTTAAAACCGAACTGAACCGAACCGAACTTTTTCGGTTCGGTTCGGTTCGGTTATTTTTCTTTTTTAATATTTTTTTTCACTTTTTAATTTTAAAGTTATTTTATTTATGTAATTTTACAA
>CATIWO010689935.1:0-12666 GCA_949673435.1 Macaranga tanarius | reverse complement strand
TAATTTTCTCTAAATATATTTCAAGGCCCAGGCCAAATGGCTCCAACCCAATCCAAATTTCAATTTCCATGTTAATTCATCCTTCTGGAGCAGCTCAACACTCAGTTCTCAGTTCTTAGTTCTTTATGTGAACCAATGGAGCAAAGAGTGAAGCGATCGCAAGCCTAATCACCAATCCTTTTCTCCACACTTTCTTCCTCACTCCGTAATCCTTGCACCTCAACTCAATACATAATAATGGCCGGAGGAAGTAGCCGGAGGACAAGAATGAAATCCTCCAACGACGCCGACGACAACGACAACGGTGTTGCTCGTAGCACGAAACCTAACTTGAAACCACGGAGTAGAAACCGAAGCAAGAATGATCAAAGCTTGATTCGAATTTTTAATGTTGATCTCAAAATCATGTTAGGAATTGGCGTGTTTTCGTTTTTAATTGTACTGTTTTTTATTTATAATCTCGTTAATCATGTTGAAGAAGCAATAATGCCTAGGGTTATCACGCCTTTTCCTGCTCCCAAGCTCATGGACCTTCCTCAGGTGAATTCAATCATCGCCTTTGCTTCTCTGTTTTTCAAAAGAAAAGTCAATGATTCATGTTTGAATAGTTTGATTCATGTTTGTTTAAAAAGTTTCAAGGTGAGCATAAAGAGAGCTTGTACTGGGGCACATATCGTCCTCATGTTTATCTTGGAATTCGCGCCAGGTACTTCACTTGTTGATGATTATTCTTGTTGTTGTTGTTTTAGTTTGTGTGAATTATGAATGTGTGTTTTTGTTGTTATTGATGGTAGGACTCCTAAGTCTTTAATTGCGGGTTTGATGTGGATTGGTGTAAAGGATGGGAGGTATCATATGAGGCATGTATGCCAAGATTCTGATGAGCTTAGCAAGTATGGGTGGACCCAGCATAATGGTCGTGATTTTGGACATCAAGTGTTGGTTGATCAAGGACTGAAATTAGAGACGAGTTTTCTGAAATCCAAAACTGAAGGCAGTGGTTATGGTGGAGATTGGGCGGTTAGAATTGATGTGCAACATGAAAAGTAAATAACTTTGCTTGTTGATAATTAGCACTGTACAATAAGTTTTTCGATTATTGTGCATTTGTATATCGTGAAATGATTACATTTTTTTCCTAACGGGAGACATGCAGGTCGTTGAATAATGAAATGTTGCAAAATGGGCATTTTTTTTTCTATTTGGCTGATGAAGATGGAAGCACCCTAAGTGTGGGAAGAGATGGTATAGATATCCATGAGAATTCTCTTTTGGCATCAGGTTCACGTGTGGACATTGGAGATTGGCAGCTACATCTGGAATCAAATGTAATGTAGTGATGGATTGTTAAATGAGATTTTCTTCCTTTGTTTTGCTTTCCTGTTACTTGTGCTAAATATTTACTTGTTAATGTTGATCTGCAGCTAACTAATTTGTTTCGTAGGATGTTTCGGAGATCCACTATTCTGGTTTCAGAACACCTCACATTCACAATTTGTCTGATCTTGTCCAGCAAGACCTTGGGAACCAAGTATGTTATTTCTGCATAGAAAATCTGCTATGTTGTTATAAAACTAGGGGCAGAATGTGTATTCTAGTTTCTTTAGTGCTTATTCTCTTGGTTTTTCTGCTTGAATGTTTAAATCTCGGTAGTTAAGAAAGTTTGGCCAACTGAAACTACCTGATTCATCTGAGGGTTCTCCAAATATCTTAGTATTTCAGGTATGCAGCATTGACGCCACCTATTCAAAATACCAGTGGTGCTTTCCTCATAAATTCAATGTCATGATAATCATCTTTGATGTACTATGCTACTGTTGAATTTGTGATCTTGTGCAGATTTCTGCTAGGATTCCATTCAAAGCTGATATTGGTTTTGTGTCTGGAACTGGAGTGCAAAAATCAAGAGTAAAAGCACGTGTAAAAAGCCTGACAGGTTTTTTCTATATCACCTTCATCTCAATAATTAATGTGATCTGCTTCTTTATTTTCTTAAAACCTTAGTTTCCAGTCAATTATGTTCCACTTCTATATAGCTCTTTGTTGTTACAAAGAGAAGCCTGTTAGTGCAGAATCACCTGTGCAGTCAAAATTGATAAATCATTTCTTCATTTTCTTATCAGTTAGGGCATTGCTAAAATTTTTAGTTTTTCCATAGTTGAGTTGTCAAATTCAGTTAGAGGCTCTATGCCAAAGGAGGTATTATTTCAGGGCAAGGAACCAAAAAGTCATTCGAGGGCACGAATAACCAAGTGTAGACTATAGAAGTCGATACATGATTTCATAACTGCGTTAACATGGCTGCTAATTGTGTGTGTGTTTTGCACTTACAACAAGACTTTTCTTTCATGTTTTTTTTTTTTTTTGTTTTGGCATGGCTTTTGACATGTTATACTGGTGTATTATATATGTGTATTTGTGTGGGCCCATTATGGCTTATATGCTTGTCAGCAAGTAATTTTTTGCATTTTGTCACCTTTATTATTTTTCAGTATTTTAGATTTTTAATATGTGAACAGAAGCCACATGTTACAAGCTTGCATACTGGTAATCAGATTGTTTCCAAAAACGTTGCACATCTTTCATCTTTATCTTCAGTTTTTTCTTGACTTAAACTCTATTGGCTGGCTTCCCAGAACTGAAGTTTTCCGTTTCTCCTTCCTTAAAATTATTAATATGTTAATTAATATTCAGGTACCTTATTGACAAGTCAACTACAAGAAAAGCAATCAGAATTTGATACCAAGTTCAAGCAGTGCTTTAATATAGCTAGCGAGGTATGTTTGAAATCCACTTTTCCATATTGCATTCTAGTCCATGTTTTGTGCTTCTACATGAGTTGTTTACAGTTGCTTGATTAGCAAAGGTAGCAAACATAATCACTTTTGTCATGTTGCTTTAGTTTTGAAATACGTCAGAAAGATAGTTGTTAGTCTTGTCGTATGCAGGATAATTATAAGTAATCGCCACATCCTCTGTGCAGATATAACTACCCAAGTCTCTAATTGCTGAGGGAGGCTTTTCCTTATTCTTCCTATAGTTACTTTATGCCAGCGATCTTATATTTCTTTTTCTTGGAAATGTATAACTAAAAGTTGAATTTATGCATTTATCTTTTCCCAATACTCTGTACTCTTGCAGACCTATAAATGTTCTGCTCATATGTTATCTCTCATTCATCTCCACAATTACTCATTTGCATGTAAAGTAAACATACTCATTTCCTGATTTGACCAGGACAATATAAGAGACAGAATAATCGATAAGATAGCAAGTCCTAACTTGTATTCTGAAAAGAAAACTGACATCCTGCTAATATTTGTTCAGCTTGAAACTGAGTCAACGATTGTTGGTAAGGCTGCTGTCGCCAATATGTTGGGGGGCATTGGCTACTTTTATGGCCAATCAAAAATTGCATACTCAAGAAATGCTAATGTAAGGATTTTTTCTTTATTTTCTCTTTTTTTTTTGCAGTCAAATGAGCTATTCGCATATGCACAGTTAACCAGTATTTTCCATTTATAACTTAATTCATACTTTGCATGTTAAATAATATAATGATTCCCAACTTCTAACATTTTCTTCTTTAGAATCTCAATTAGATGACTTGGCTATTCTTTTATTTTTCGGCCATTCTTGTGTGAGTATGCGATATATAGATTGCTCTCTATAGCCATTCAAGGATGGTGGATTGAAATTTATATAACTAGAGAGAGAGAGAGAAGAGATGAGTAAACCCAGTCACAAGATGAGAATTTGTATGTTTCTCTGTGCTCTCCTTCTTTAAAGATAATGTGCCTGTTCACTCCTTTTACAGTTCAGCTGGTAATACTGCTATCTATCTTTATATTTTGCAAATGGCTGTGATCAATTTGAACATCTGATACAAACATGTGGTGGGAAATGCTTCATTGCAGCATAAAGATCATGATAATTTTATCGCATATTGGCCAGCTGAGCTTTACACAGCAGTTCCTAGTCGTCCTTTCTTTCCTAGGGGATTTCTATGGGATGAAGGCTTCCATCAACTGTTAATCTGGTCAGTTGCCTTCTGTTATTAATTTCTTCTTTCAAGGCAAATTTTCAGTTACTCTTGAGGAAGTAATGATGGGTTTATAGTTACAGTTGCTTGGTGTTTGAGCAGGCGTTGGGATATTAATATATGCTTGGATATTCTTGGCCACTGGTTAGACTTGATGAACATTGATGGATGGATTCCACGGGAGCAAATACTGGGATCTGAAGCTCTAAGGTAAAGTTGGTAAAATTATCAAGCGCATACAGCGAATTTAAAGCTTGAAACCTAGTTACAAAATCAGCTTTATGGATTTATATCATCAATAGAGTAAATCTGAAAGGTCTGTTTTGGTGTGATTGCAGTAAAGTGCCAGAGGAATTTGTTGCTCAGTATCCTACTAACGGAAATCCTCCAACTTTATTTTTGGTTATAAGCGGTAAGCTTATTTGTTAAGATTTTTTATTTACCATGGAATTTCAGTATCCAGTCCACCTCACTTAATGTCCTTAGTTTTCTGCACATATTGGTTGCTGAACTGATCTTGAAAATTCTAATTAATAGTTTTATGAACATATTGGTTGCTGAACTGATCTTGCAAAATTCCAATTAGTTGTCCCATCAGTTATTAATAAAGGCTACTTTGAATTTGAATAGGGTGATCTCTGATCATGTTTGTGCTAGCTTCCTAAACAAGGAACTGATGTTAGTTTGTTATGTTTGAGGTTTTAGTTGAAGTCTGCTAAATCATTAATTTTCCTTTTGGATTTGTATGATGGCCTGAAACAATGCAATTTATGTGCACAATTTATTCCTCAATAGCCATTTTTTGGGTGGTAACCATCCTTAGAAGTACAAAACCAACTTAACAAGCTCGTTTTTTTGTGCTATTCTCAAGTGGTTCAAACCAGTTGTGCCCCTTCTAGAATCTTGTCTACTTCCTGATAACTACCATAGATTAAAAGTGACGTACCCTTTATGCATTTTTCATACTTCTTGACTGAAACTTGAATTAAAAAAAATGTGAACATGATCATAGATGTATTGTCAAACGTTTCTCGTCCCAGATCTACTTCACGGCATGAAGGACAACAAGTTTACCTCTGCTGAAAGCACTAAGATCACTTCTTTCTTGGAGCGGGCTTTTGTTCGTCTTGAAGCTTGGTTCCAGTGGTTTAATACTACCCAGTCAGGTATTCCACCATCACATTATTCTTTTGTCTTTTTCTGGTGGGCTTGATGTTCATGGAATGAATACTTTTAGTTTTGCTAGAATATTGGGAAACCATTTTGCCTCTATTTGCAGTATGTTACATTTCAAAACAGCTAAATAGGTATTAACAGTTATTTATTGCATGCAACCAAAGTCATTGAACTTAAGGCATTATGGTATTCTTGGATTTCTATCTTTATGGAGAAAAGCTTAATATGCCCTTTTCTTTCCCAAGTTTGGACATGTCTGGGCGCGTGTTCAGGCAACATATATTTTTCATTTCACAGTAGTTTGCTAATTTTTTTTCTTGACCATTTGTAATCTAGGGAGGGAAATCGGTAGCTATTTTTGGCATGGAAGGGACAACTCAACAACTCGTGAATTAAACCCGAAGGTTCATTTTTCCAGCATTCAATTGTTATCTTGACCTTTTGGTGGTTAATATTTATGATTGTCTTGTTCCATGCAATGACAAATAGTGGACTGACATTATTTCTGGCATGTGCAGACACTGTCCTCTGGGCTGGATGATTATCCCCGTGCCTCACATCCAAGTGAAGAAGAACGTCACTTAGACCTTAGGTGCTGGATGCGTCTTGCTGCAAATTGCATGCATTCCATCACACAGCTGTTAGGGAAAGAACATAAGTCTGAGAAGGTACGCTAAAAAGGCTGCATATCTAAAACAAGTGACTAGTACTTAATTTAATCCAATGCTTAATAAGGCCCTAAAAAGAAAGTTTTGCATATTGCAGGATTATGGTTCAACAGCTAACTTACTTTCAGATTTTGAAATGCTGAATCAGGTCTGTGATCAGATTAGCTGTACACAATACTTTGGAGATGCTGTGTCTAATTGAATTAAATATTGTATTTGGTCTTGCAAATATTGAAATGGTGTCGTTTGTCTGAAAGATATTCAATATTTGACCAGATGCACTTTGATCCTGCATATGGAGCATATTTTGATTTTGGAAATCACACAGAAAAGGTATTTAACTTGTTTATTACTCTTCTCTTAGATTTGAAGTTATCTTTCAAATTAGTGATCCACCGGGAAGATATCTCAGTGCTGTTATGATTGCTTGTAGTTTGTTGCAATTTCTAATCTCTTTGATGTTCTTATTTTTCCTCTTTGGTGATTTTATTCCTCTTTCTTGTCTAAGAAAGATGTCCCATCCATGTTAATCAGTGGTTAATTCTTGTTTTGTAGTTTTGGCTAGGCCTGCTATTACTCTTGTGATTAGTGTACCCTTTTCTTTGATAAAATTTATCTATTGATGGACATAATAGGTTCGCTTGAGTTGGAAAGAGACAATTGTGGAGAATAGTTATGTAAGGCGAGATCTTGTTCGAGAAGTGTTAGAAAAACCAGAGTTGAGACTGGTTCCTCATGTTGGTTATGTCAGCCTTTTCCCATTCATGGGGAGGATTATTCCATCTGTAAGTTGCATGGAATACTTATAATGGAAATAATAAGTTCTGCACTTATCTTTTAATTTTTGTATTATGTATGTGTCATCAGTTTCGATGTCACGTGCTGGTTTTCAATGAACTCGTTCTGGATAGATTTCTCATGCAAACCAATTAATGTAGGATTCAGGGATTCTGGAAAAACAGCTTGACCTCATTTCAAATAGTAGCATCTTATGGACTGACTACGGACTTCGATCTCTTGCCAAAACAAGGTGATAATTTCTGTTGTCGAATTTGTCTTACAGTCTTCAGCTCAAGTTCTTGATGTTTGATGCTTCGAACAAGCAATTATACTGCCAAAGTGTCTGAATCATTTTCTGTATGCCACAGTTCCATGTTCATGAAACGGAATACAGAGCATGACCCACCATATTGGAGAGGCCCCATTTGGATGAACATGAACTACTTGATTCTTTCCGCTCTCCATCACTACTCCAAAGGTATCAACTATCAAGCAATATGCATCCCCTTTGCTAACCCTGACACCCCATGCCCATATTTAACTTAAAACTTTTGTTAAATTCTTACAGAAGATGGACCATATAGAGACAGGGCGAAGAAAATCTATGAGGAACTTAGGAGCAATCTGATAAGGTAACATTTGCATTTAACCAGATCGTTGTGCATATATTAATTAAAATAAGTTGGTTTGCAACTGCTTATTGACTCAAATTTTTTGTTGTTTCCCTACAGAAATGTGGTTCAGAATTATCACCAAACAGGGTTTATGTGGGAACAGTATGATCAGAAGAAGGGCAAAGGAAAGGGTGCGCGTTTGTTTACTGGATGGACAGCCCTTGTTCTACTAATCATGGCAGAAGCGTATAGCATATAGCTGAACTAACATTATGAATTATATAGATTCAAATTCAGGATGAGGAATCAATTTACTAATTTCACAAGGCTATGGCACCCAATTTTGCATTATTAACACAATGAGGAATGACTTTTGCAAATGTCTAGCCCTGTCCATATGCTTGAATTAGATTCTGACAGGATGTTAGTGGTTCTTTTGACATGTTAATTGCTGGCATTAAAAATCAGGTAACAAATTACATACGAGTATTTATAGCTCATGTACAAAAACGAGAACACTTGCAAATTACAACATTCTCCTGTTTTATGGATGTCCTTGAATAAACTTGAAACGGGATAAAACCACAAAATGTGAAAGAGGAAGAAGGAATAGAAAAAATTCTCCTGTTTTATGAAGTTGCAAAGAGAAGGAAAAAAAAGGGGGAAGTTGATGGGAAAGAAGATGAGACTGTGGATTAAATATGATGACATGAAAATTAACGTATGAAGAAGAGTATTTATGTCATTTCAGCATATTTTGCCAAAATTAATATATTAGAACTAACAAGGAGATTTTTAAATTATTATACAACTTAATTGTTAAGGAATTTTCCTTTAAAACTTAATTGTGAAAATCTAGAAAGTTATAGGACTGTAAAAATCATTATTCCTTCAATAAACTAGAAATTGGAGAAAATCATATTAGAATTTTAATAAATAATGGGCTGTTCGATTAATCAAAATTAAATGTTGGGCTGAATTTTAAAATTTAAAGTGGATTCTGGGCCTACTTTATAAATGTGGGTCATAAAATTCAATAAACCCATAATAATTATGGCCATTAGATCACTACATTACATAAACTAATGGCTAAGGTTTCTTCTCCACCATTCATGAAAGGAAAGAACAGCTTGGTGCACATTTCGCGTTGAAATTCGTTCCTGAATCATTCATGGATGGAGAAAACATGTCCATTATGTTTTTGGTTTTGTATTTTAAGTTTCCGTGAGTTGAAGAATCTTGAGTTATGTATTAATGGTTTAACTTAAGAATTATGTAGATGTAGCTCTTGATTATTGATTTATCATTTAAGAAATTTATTTGTTTGATTCAATAATTTTAATTTATACTTATATTATTTTTTCACAATTCTTCAAATAATATCTTAGAAAATACTAATAGCTAATATTTATCTTCATGACACAAATTTTTTACTGTATAAATTATTATATTTAAAAATATGTACATAAAATTATATTTCCACCAAAAAATGAAGGTTATCCATTCCATTTTAGTGCAATATCTTATCACAACTCGTGTATGATCCACTAAGACGACTTGTCAGCTCTATGCTTATTGATCTACAACATGTCATCCAAAATTATCACCAAACAGGGCTTTTGGTGGGGAGAGTATGATCAAAAGAAAGACAAATGAAAGGGTGCAAATTTGTTTACTGGATGGACATCACTTGTTCGATTAATCATGGCAGAAGCATATAGCTTATAGCTGAACTAACATTGTTAAGTATATGGATTCAAGTTCAGGATGAGGGATCGATTTACCAATTAACCAATGTACTGATTTCACAAGGCTATAGCACCCAATTTTGCACCATCAACACGATGAGGAATCAGACTTCTGCAAGTGCGGTTCTGACAGGTGGTTAGCAGTTTATTTGACGTTAATTTTATTGCATTGTGAACTAATAGACTATCTTGGATAAAGCCAAAATCAGGCAACAAACTACATGCGGGTATTTATAGGCTATAGCTCCTGTACAAAAAAAAGAGAGCGCTTTTAAATTACAATGTTCCAAGAAAGTTCGCCGTTTAATGGATAGACTTAAGTAAACTCGAAACAGAAGGAAACCACAAAGGAAGAGGGATTAGTAAAAATCCATTGCCTAATTAGATCAATCGCAGAATTCTGGAGTCCTAGAAAGAATCATGAAAACATATCAAGCAATCACTCATTCCTCATATCTTGTGTCATTTCTGTATCCTCAGCCATTATTATTTCCATATCCCTCATATCTCGCTTCAGTACATTGCCGAGCCTTGCAATGGCTTCTGTCTGCTGTTGTAAGACCTGCACAAGAAAGCAAATCCTTGTTACCCATCAAACATAATCAGAAAATTGATAATGGCAATTAGGAATTATATCTGAATAATGCTTTCTAGCCAATGGAACTAAAAGGGAGATGTAATGTTTGTCATGGAACACTTTTGACCATTAGCACAGTTCATAAAATAGTCCACTACTTTCTTTTCCGATGTGGTCACAATTTACAATATGACAGTTATCAGAAAATACCATCAATGTACCTTGGAGTTATAAATGGGCAAATACCATTTCCAATCTCAAATGCTAGGGCTCTTCAAATGGATAAAAGTAATGAATAACAATTGTAGCTTAAGCAACTCTTAGTATTGAGAATGACATATAATACCAACGTGCCACTGTAAATTCATCCCGCACTTACCTCCTGCATATCAACAAGACTCTGTTCATGGATCTTGGTTGACCCTGGAAGATAAATAGAACCACCAGCTCCAATTGCATTTGCTTGAACACGTGACACAGTGAGTAGGTTCTGTACCCTTCTAGAAAGTTCAGCTCCAGATCCTTTGAGCTGAAAAGCTTCTGCTTGTTAACGCTATCTTTGACCGGCAGAAATAAGAAAAGCATAAAGTGGTACAGTACAAAAAAACCTACCTGTCTGGTTATTGTAGCCAACTTCTCAGCCAATTCAGCTTCCCCTTTCATTAAGGGCATTCGATAACCCTTACCCTCTAACGCCTCCACTATTCTCATCATCTTCAAGCAAACAAAAAAGCAAACAATGATTAGAATCTGCCAACCACTACTAGAGGTATATATTGCTGATAAAATATAAAACAGAGGTCGCCAGCCCAGTCCTGTATTATTAAATTCTGTGTCACAACCATGATTCATCTAGCATTCAGTGGTTCGATACCACATGCATTTTATGGTGCAATGGGTAGCATCACTGTTCATGTGCAAATGTTCCCAAAAAATGGCTGGATATAATTCTCACCCTTAAAAGACGCCTTTGAAGACTATGTTCCTTTTGCCTCATTCTCTCAATCCATGGAAGAGTGTCAGCTTGGAAATGCCTTTGAAGCTGCAAAAAGTACTTGCTAATCAAAAACATGTACAAAAGAATTGCAATGCATGATGGTGCAAATATAGACAGATAATACCATCTTCACATTGCTTTGGGTCATCCGCAATCGCTCAGCATCCGAAACAATAACTTCATCTTGGAGCTGCATTATAGAAGTACCACAAAGTCAAAAGGTTCAATTCCCAGTCCAACAGCCAAAAAATATGACAGCAAGAATGCAAATAGTATAAACTTTAAAAGTAGAGAGCTTAAATTACTCCGATTCTAATTTTTGATATATTTTGAAAAAAATAATAATAATGGCAGGGTTCATCAGCCTGAATAAGCTTGAACATTTCAGCAGCTGATAATTTACATTCTCACCAAAAATTATTCTCCATAAAAATAAAGATCACATTCTTTATGTATAAAACTTGTGGCTTTGAACTTTTAAAGCAGGAATATTATTTCTGTGGCAGTTGATAGAGCATAAGTTTCACATTTGACCCCCTCCCTCTAAAGGCCAATGGTTAATTTTCAAACTTCTTAGGTGCCAATATTAAGTCAGTACATTTCTTAAATATAGTGTCTCCTGGTTCAAATAGTAGTATATATTTGCAGAAATGAGCAAGACAATGCACATGATGATGTTTAATTGTTTACAATAACAGAAACCCACGAATCAAGATCCTAAAAACAACAAATAGCGCATCCAGTTTCACATACTAGTGTAAACTAAAACTCAATAATGAAAAGCAAACATCTAATTGCATTGCAAGCTTCAAATTAACAAGAAATACCTTAAGCCGGTTGGAAAGATCTTTGAAACCTTGAACAAGCTGAGGCCAAAGCCGTTCTCGATCTGAACTCTCCATACCTTCAAGCTTTGCCATAGCCTCTGCCCACATGATCTAGCATAATAATGCAACTATTTTTTTAATTAGCCAAACAACATGTGCATTACTTCCTGATTTTAAACATTAAAAAAAATGAACATAAATTTTAAAAAATAAAAACACAAACAGTAAATAGAACTCACATCTGAAACACCAGCAGGCTTCACTCTCTGCTGTGGATCAGTTACACTCAACAACAAATACTGCAAAAATTACCACACACACAAAAAAAAAAAAGTCAACATCCAGAACCCTAATTTTCACTTATAAACCCTAAATTTGAGCAATGAAATGAACCTTGAATGCATATTTAGGGTTTCCTGGATCCTCCTTGTAAGCATCAACAATCGCCTGATAAAATTAAATCCAAAATAAATAAATAATTCTTGATTAAAAAAAAAAAGAAAAAAGCAAGCAAGCACAAAGAGAATTAACCAAAAAAAAAAAAATTGAAAAACCTGAATATCAGAATCAGCTAGAGAATAAGGAAGAGGAGCAACAGGAGCCATTTGAGTAGTTAATTGAGCATTAGGAAACGGCGTCGTTAATTGACTGCCGGAAAATGGAGCAATTTGGACGCCAAAGCCGCCGGCAGACGGAGTTTGCTGCGAAAAAAGCGAAGTTTGCTGTTGCTGTTGTGTTTGAGCTGAGAATGGTGTAGAGAAAAGAGAAGAACCGAAGCCGGTGGTAGCGAAAGAGGGAGTGGAAGGAGTGCCAAACGCCGGAGTAGAAGATGGAGTGCCGAACGACGGAGTAGAAGATGGAGTGCCGAACGCCGGAGTAGAAGATGGGGTACCGAAAGGCGGAGTACCGAAAGCCGGAGTAGAAGAGGGAGTACCGAATGCTGGAGTGCCGAACAGTGATGGAGTTGAGGATGGAGTCCCAAATGCCGGAGTTGAAGATTGAGCACCGAACATTGTTTCTTTGTTTTGTTGTGAAGCCCAAAAACGAGAGATTGATGCAAAGGCTTCTATGTAGGTTCAAGAAGATGAAGACGATGGTTCCATGAATTGGGATTTACGGGTTGCTTTAGTGTTTATGCAGGCGTAGTGTTTGATAGTTGGCCGCTAAGAATAGCTAAAGCTTAGTCAGCTGAAGGATTTGTTTTGTGGAAAATTTTTATACTGCTTTTTTTTTTTTT
>CATIWO010689870.1:0-19721 GCA_949673435.1 Macaranga tanarius | reverse complement strand
AAATAGTAACTTTTTGTACAATTTTGCATGTTACTATTCATGTATTGCAAAAAAATTATGATGTTTTATACAATCAAACAAATATCGAACCAAACCAGTCGGTTATATATTTTTAAAAACTAAAATTAAACCGAACCGAATTGGTAACCGATCAAACCGATCGGTTCGGTTCGGTCAAGGTATTTCGCCAGTCCCACAGGCGAAATGCCTTGGCCATTTCGCCTGTGGGACTGGCAAAATGGCCCTAAATATTCCAAGGGGCCATTTCGCCACTCCCACATGCGAAATGCCCCAAAAAAAGTCTGACCAGTCAAACCGAACCATAAATTGAGAATTTTTTTTAAATCAAACCACAAAAATGAAATTTTTTTAAAATTAACCATAAAAATGAAATTTCGAAAATTTTGAACCACAATTTGGTAAATAGCCCTAATTTAATAGGGAGTAGAGAATTGACTCATTTCCAAAATCAGGAGAGAATTGAATTTTCCGTACAACTGGACTTACCGTCCACGAACTTTTCGCGAATTATTGCAGCGTGCAAAGCTGTTTTACCTCTGGGACCGCCAAAATCCACTGATTTGAAAGCTTTTAAAATTTCAACAACTGCACAGGCTGAGTTGGCAGCCAGGTAGAGTGGGCTTTCTCCGGAGCTATTGGCAGAATAAGTAAAATCGGGATCTTCATTCTCCAAGACTGCTCTTACAACTTCGAAATCCCCACGTCGAGCAGCTATATGCAAGGCCGTTTCTTTATTTTTGTTTGTCATCCTTAACATTTGCTTCACAGCTGAGACTGCGTTGGTATCTCTACGCTCTAAATTTTTATCCTGCAATTCTTTCGCCTGTTCAATTAACACTTTCGCTGCATCAGAATGTCCATATATCACTGCTACGTGCAAGGGAGTATTGCCTTCCCCATTGGCCTGCATCAATAATGGCGGACACTTTCCAAGCATCTTCTTTATAAATTATGCTGATCTTTCTTGTTCTTGTGGACAAGAAAGATGAATATGCAGTATTGTATTTTCATTTGGGGCCAATAGGCGATCAAGAGGCTCTGAATAATCCTTGATTGCACCAATTTTGCCATCGGTGGCAGCACGGTGCAGGTCAGCGTCTATGTGTCTGACGGTCTCCTTACGGTTGCAAGTGTTGCAAGTGTTGCCACTGAAACTAGCATCTTTCGCTTTCCCGAATTCGCGCATAAGCTTTTCTTCTCGTTCTCTTAGTTCTCTTCTCAACTTTTCTTCCCAATTTTTCTCCGGATCTATAACTATTTTTCCATATGGTCCGGTGCCAACGTCTTCCATCCATTTTAATATTTCTTTCTGCAGTGCTCTTGAAGTGTTGGTTTGAATTTTTAAAATGGAAAATTTGCATTTGGTTCAGAGTTTGGATAAGCCCTTAAAAGTTTTTTTTGGCTTAAAAACAAACCTAATATTTTTGAATTGGGTCATTTAGCCCCTCCAAAAAACATGTGCCATCTAAAACAAATATAAAATGATCCCTGAAATTAGTTTTTTTTATCATAATATTTAAAATTTTTTAAATCAATAAACAAAATTATCCTCATTTTTTGTTAATAGTATAATTCTTAAGAAAAAAATAGTTTATTTAACTATCAACTTGTCTAAATTAAATTATAATTTAAAATAAGTAAATGAAAAATAAATAATAATAATAATAATAATAATAATAATAATAATAATAATAATAATAATAATAATAATAATAAAAATAATAATAATAATAATAATAATAATAATAATTTTCAATTTAATTTAAATTTTATTTTTAATTTAATTATCTTAAATTATAATTTAGTTTAAAAATTAATAATTAAGTAAAATATTTTTAAAAAATATATATTTTTAATAAAAAAATTAAGAACAATTTTATTTATTAATTTAAAAATGAAAAATATTTTGATAAAAAACTAATTTCAAGATCATTTTATAATTATTTTAGATGTCATATTTTTTTGAAGGGGCTATATGACCGGATTCAGCAATATTAGCTTTGTTAATTTATAAGGCAAAAAACTTTTTGAGAGCTTATCTAAACTCTTTAAAAAATATAAAGGGGTTAAATGCATCTTTTTTTTCCTTTAATAATTAACCATTTATATATAAATATAAATTTTATTTGTATAGATATACAACTGTATTCAAGAAGGACACTATATATAGCAACAGAAAGAAAAATACATTAATGCCTTAAGCAACCCGTCCAGTTCTACGTTGTGAAGTTCTTTAATTAGCAATATACTTATGTTAAAAACACCATTTAAGAAATGTGTATTGCATTTGAAGTAAATAAAAAGAAAAATTATCCATTTTTTTTATTTCAATTATCAATTATATTTTATTTTTAAATTGTATTAATTTATTTTTTTTTAGTTTGAACTATTGGTATCACAAAACTCATTAGAAAACTTTAACAAATGATAAGGTCATAAGGGCAGTAAAAATCTCCCAACAACTATTTAATGTAATTGTGTATACCATAACTTAAATTCGAGACGTTACTTAAACGAGAAAAATCCTCTATCAACTGTTTCTAACGGTTGTTGTGTCGATTCATATATCAATTATGTCGATTGTGTCTAATTTTATTTTTAAAGTCTAATTATTTTTTTCAAAAAAATAACTTTTTAAATTTCTATAAAATATATTTGACACTCATTAAAATTTATACTCTTTTTTTATAAAATAAAATAAAATCTAATTTTACCACTCATAAAACAAATTCAAAAATTAATGTTTAAATATTTTCATAATTTTTTTATTCAAAAGTCATATATTTTAATTATTTTAAATTCACTTTTCACCTTTAGAATCAAGCAAACAAAAAAGTATAAAATGGAGAAAAAAAAAGAGAAAATTTGAGATGCTAAAAATATTAATTAGAAATATAAAAATTATTTAATTTTTCTAGGAAAAATATGAAAGGAATAGATTTTTTAAAATATTCTTTATCTACAATAGCAGTAAAAATGTTTACTTTATATATATATATTTTTTGTTTTTACTAATATTAGTACATATAATACATTGATTTATAAGTTGAATTTTTTTTATTTTTTTTCTTATTATTTTCATTGCTTAATGCATTAAAAGTTCGAATTTTATGTAAAAAATTAAAAATTAATTTCTGAATTTATATGGAGAGAGGTAAAATTAAGACTTGAGAGCATTTTTATATTTTATTTTTTTAAAAAGCGTAAAATATTTTACAGAAATTTAAAAGTAATTTTTAAAAATTTAATTTGATCTTTAATATAAAATTGAATCAAATTAACACAACTGATAAAGTTATAGAGTAAATTGATATCATTTTAAAAATAAAATATAATTGATAATTGGCTTTAGATTCAAGATATATCTGGTCATTTTCCTTGGACACAAATATAAGCCTACTTCATATTTTTGCTGAAATATTTAATTCATGATATTTAAATTATATCAAGAATTGAATTCTAAACATTATAATCATATAGCCTCTAGGATCATATTAAAAAAATCATTCGACTTAAAAATTTAATATGTTAGGTGAAATTAACCTCAAAGATGATTTTAAATTACTAATAGTTTTCTTAAGAAAAAGGTTTCAATAAGAGTGGTTATATACCTAATTTGTGTACCTATTATAATAAGATCAGATTACAAAATATTGTAAAAATTTCATTAAAAAAATAAATAAAAAGAACTAAAATACCTCATTTTGGTAACTAATTAATTAATATGATTGAAGTAAAATTTATGATAGAACAGTATATTAATATAATTAATTATATTAGCTTTCTCAATTTTTGGCACATATAAATTAATTTAGGTTTCAAGTATAATTTAAAAGAAAAAACAAAAAACAAAACGGATCCTTGTCTTTCGACCAATAATTATTTCATTCAATTTCTCTATTGGCCAAGCAAAAGTTAGATGGAGAGACTTAAAGTTAGATGACTGACCTTCTCTGAATCCTTTCTCAACGCCGCTCTTCTTACTTGTATGCACAGTTCAATTCGTAATAAGAAACACTGTTCTCCTTCTCTTCTGGTTCTCCCTCTGTTATACAGCGATGTTTCCATACCGTCAATGACTGAAATGAAATCGATAGGCGTGTACCCTTTTATATCTTTCATACCTACCATGATGCAGGTATAATATGAACCTAAAAGGACCGCTTCCAGTGCTTCAATACGTTGGCTGATTACGGCACAGTGAAGGACGTTCCAGCCATTGATATCAATTAGTTCAGCACAATCTGGACATTTGGAAATAATCTCCACCGCTATCCGTACATTTCCTCGACAGGCTGCCATGTGAAGAGCTGTCATCTTCCTCTTTTCATCAGCTACATAGGCAGTAGACTTATCCGCATCCAATAGCATCTTAACTGAGGACAAAGAATCCAGGCACACAGCATAGTGAAGTGGAGTCCAACCATTTTCATCTACTTCCCTGGCCAGACTATTCCTAGCCTCAAGTATTTCTACACAATAAATGAAAAAGAAATGAGTGTTACAAATTTTTCACCTCGTACTATTCAATATATATAATTATTTGATAGATAAACAATATTACTAATATATCGATAAAATATAAACATTTATATTACAATTTTCCGCCCTAAATTAATAATTTGCACACATATAAAATAAATAAGTTAGCAGTAAGGAATTTACTCATTCCCAAAATCAGGAGAGTATTAAATTTTCTGCACTAAATATAAGATGAACTGGACTTACCGGACACAAGCTTGTTGCGGTCTATTGCAGCGTGCAAAGCTGTTTTACCTTTGGGACCGCCAAAATCCACTCATTTGAAAGTATTTAAAATGCCAAGTACTATACAGGGGACATTTACCAATTTAGGGTAGTTTAAAATTTTATTTTTCAAAATATGGTAATTGTTAAAGAATTTACCAATTATAGGTGAAAAGGAAAAAAATTTCCCAATTTATGGTGATTTTAGGGGCAGATTTGGTCAGATAAAGAAAACGCTTGTTAGAGTAGCATTTGTCACAAAACGCTACTCCAAGTAGCGTTTTTTTTGTTTAAGTTTAAGGAACAAAACACTACTCCAAGTAGCGTTTTGTTCCTCAATTAAAAAGGCAAAACGCTTGCCAATTTTTTATTTTTCGGGAAATGTAACTTGGCTCATAATAATTACACTATAATGATTATGTACAATGATTGTAATAATCATAATTAATAATAATTATTATATATGATTAAACAATTATTATTGTATAATGATTTTAAATTTAATAATCATAATAATAATAATAATAATAATAATAATAATAATAATAATAATAATAATAATAATAATAATAATATGTCTCCTATCCATTGTTCTACAAACACACTTCAATAGCTCCAAGACTTGCTGCACCGCATCATTTCCCTCGGGATAGAGAAAATTCGCCCTCGTATTTTGCCCAAAAATTGAGAAAAAAATTTGCTCATAAATATGTTGGACATCATCAATTTGTAATTCATTCGAAATAAAATTTAAAGGAATATAGGAATAAAGAATTTTATTAATGCTAATAAAATCAATATATTCAACATGCTCACTTGACTCTGTATATTATTCTGATATTTAGGATGTTCTTTCGTCTCGAGCCCCAATGCTTGAACAACTTCAATTTCATAACTACTAGTATCTTGGTAGTCAGAAAATATGTTATTATGTAACCAGTCATCATCGTCCTCATCAAATATCGGTTCATCTCCAATTACCACATCTTCATCCTCACCATCATCAGGGTTCAATGAGATGTAAGACTGTGTCCGGAATACAACGACTCATGTTATTTCCTATATCCGAGATACAATGATATGAGATTATAAAAGCCTTTGGGGCTAATCTGAGTGATTTACTATAATGGTATTGATACCTGGCTCGAACCTTCAATGTGCTGATTAATACCCACCACATTGATAGCAACCTGATTATGTATTGTTTAAATGAATCAATCGTGATTTGATATGTATATAATTGGAATGTTTATGGTTGACTATTTGTTTTACATTTATTATTTAACAGCTTATATTGATTGGTTTAAAATTACCTTTATTATTATTTTGAGATGTTTATCTATTTAGCTATCGGGAGTGTATTGTCGAATATACTCACTGAGTGTTTCATATGGAAATACTCACTTCCTTTTGTAAAATTATTTTCTTTTTAGCCTAGCCGCCTTGTGCATATTTGTATAGTGTATAGATGGCCATACACTGGGTCGCGCAGACCTTAGACATCTAGAGGGACGAGACTGAGATCATGTACTACATACGCCATGATCCAGATGCTGATCTGTCATTCCGAGAAGCTGTGGTTCTTATTGCTGTCGAGTACCGAATGCACACGGTGAGGATCAATTTCTCAACTAAGGGAAAAGGGCTATCAAATTTATACAAAATGATACACCAAAAGATTAAAAAGCCCTATCAACCCTAAAAGGAGGTAGTCCAACCACCTTAGGATGTGCCGCCCACATGTACACTCAAAAATGGCAGCAACACTCCTAACTTTCATCCCACATCCGGTAAAAAGTAGGTGGTCAGCATCAACAGCAGAAATTAGGTCCAAGTCAAGGAGACTCAGACACCCACCTGGGTCTCGTAGGCGACTGAGACGATCGTCAGGCATCCCCTCACCGTTGAACACTGATTATGCACATTATTCTATTTATATATATATGTACATTACGTTTCTAGTATTAGTGTCCCATCGATGAGATTATATTTCTTGCCATTTATGGTATGTGTTGATTGGTGGATGTTATACATGTCTTGACATCATTATTATGAAATGAGCATAGTTATCAGATAAGCCAATGACCATAGCAGAGCAGTTGAGACATAGTCATGTTTGATACTTTCCTAGAAGTGGTACCTTTCCACGCTGTTACTCCGGACTGGACAGATTGAGTTATATACCTGTCCGATGTGGGTACCGGTGGGGAGGGGTGTCACATATATACATACATATACGTGTACCATGGTAAGAGCTAATTTTTTAAATATCATAGGGCTATGCATCTAATGATAAATTTGAAAGAATTTTAGCATAAAATATAGGATAATGGTCTCCTTTATTTTAAACTATTCTCCAATTTTTTATTAAATCCTATCATTTAAATCGTATCAATTTATCATATTAATTTTTCAAATTGTTTCAATTATATTCAATTTTATAATAAACATCTAAATGTAATTTTAAAAATTACTATAAGATCCATTTAAAATTTAATTACCTCTTAAACTTTTTTTTTATTTTTACCAAAAAAAAATAAATAAACTTAATTGATGAGTTCATTTAAAAGCTGAAATAATTTTTAAAATTACTTAATTTAAATATAAATAAATTTTTTAAAATGTATTATATAATTTATTTATAAAATTAAATTTAATGTGTTTACTTTCAAATTTTAAATTCTTAAATTTGTAAAATTATTTATAATTAAATTAAATTCTAATAAAAATAGATGAAATTTACAAATTATTTCAATATCATTATATTTATATTTGTCATAAAAATAAAAAGTTCTCAATTTTATCATCTTCATTTTCTAAAATATTTTTATTCCTTTATTGTATTGCTACTTTATGATGTAATATTTGGTTAAATTGATTTTTTTATCAAATAAAATATTATATACTAAAATAAAAAAAATTATTTGAAATAAATTTTATAAAATATCAATTTAAATCAAACATATAAAATTAATTGTAATTGAATTCTATTTAAAATCCTTTTGGAAGTGCAATAAGATTTATTTCAATTTCACTAGCAAATTTATTATACTTCTAAAATAATTTTAAATAGAATTTATTTGCAAATATTACACCATAAAGTAGCAATACGATAAAAGAATAAAAATATTTTAGAAAATAAAGATGATAAAAATTCGAACTTTTTATTTTTATGACAAATATAAATATAACGACATTGAAGTAATTTATAAATTTAACCTATTTTATTAGAATTTCATTTAATTATAACTAATTTCATAAATTTAAGAATTTAAAATTTGAAAGTAAATATATTAAATTTAATTTTATAAATAAATTACATATTTTTTTTTGAAAATTTATTTTATATTTAATACACTCATTAACTAATTTTAAAAATTATTTTAATTTTAAATAAACTCATCAATTGATTTTTTTATGATTTAATTATTTTGGGTGAAAATGAAAAAATATTTAAGTGGGTAATTGAATTTTAAAAAGATCTTATCGTACTTTTTAAAATTATATTTAGACTCTTATTTAAAAATTGAATATAATTGAAATAAATCAAAAAATTAATATGATAAATTTATACGATTTAAAAGATAAAATTAAATAAAAAAATTGATAATGGTTGAGGCTATTATCTCTAAAATATATTAATATATATTTATATCAATAAAGTTTGTTAAAGTATGCAAATAAAAGTATAAAGAGTAAATCGTAAGAAAAATATTATACATCCAATGAGGTGATATGCAACCAATGATAATTTTGCAAGAAATAGAGAAAAAATAAACCTTTTAAGTAGCCCTCTGTTAATTTTCTTTTTCTTTTACTGTGGCGCTTTCAATTTCTAGGTTTTTTTTTTTCCTATCTTTTATTGTCACTAGACATGTAGACTAACAAAAATAAGTTAATATATCTTATGTTAGATTTCTTTTTTTTTTTTTTTTTTTTTGCATATTTTCTATAAAAAAAAAATCACAAACAATGATGGTATATCAGAAAAATTATACTTTAACTTTATCAACTAAATTTTCTCAATTTACTTGAAAATCAAACTAAATTTATAGTTTCGTAAATTCTATTATAAATTAATATTAATTATGAAGTTATTTGTTGTAAAAAAGAAACTATTATTATTTTTTAATAATTTATGTGATTATATTTTTGATACAATGAAGAGTCAAATAATTTGATATTTATGTATTTATTGTTTATTACTTAATTTTCAGTGAATTATATATTTTCATCTGAATATATAGTTTACCAATAATTTTAAAATAATTATAATAATAATTTGATATGTACGGTATACCAACTAAGTATAACTAAAACTTATACTTTTCATAAGCATAAACTAAAATGTAGATTGTCACAAAATTAAATTGTTTTAATCTTTGTGTTTTTTTTAAAAAAACATGATGATTTAGGTATTTAAGATTTTATTAACTAAAACTTTAACAACAGTCAATTTTAGAGACAAAAGTAAATATTTTTAAAACAACAAAGACTAATATATTGCTATATTTTCAGGTTTAAACCTTAAACATTTGTTTTCTTTTTTTTTTTTTTTTTTGAACCAATCCAAAAATTAAAAATTTTAAACATCCATTTGCAGTGTTATCTCAATTTCAAAATACTATTGTATAAGTCTTCCACCATGTAAAACATGAAACATATAATGAAATAGAATAAAGCATTCGCATGTAACCTTAATGGACAAAAAGATTCTCAAACATAATCAACCAAATTAATGTGTTAAAAGTATCACTAAGTGCATTAATTAAATCATGACCCCATAATGGAGCCAAGAAAAAAGGCAATGACAATGAAAGTGAAAAAGTGTTTTGGCAGCAACATAACAAGCCATATCCCATTCTCTAAAAAGTGGCTATGGTAAGTGGACAGCATTCAAGTTCAACACACATACCATACATGCAATGGAAGGTGCTAGAAACGAATTGACCCACGTGGTTAGACGAACAGGAAACATAATTCAGCATGGAAGGAGACGTTCGTTTGTTCTCTGCTAACATGTCAAGAGAAAAGGAGAATAGTAATTTTTCAACTCTCATTAGATATATATATTGGCCCAACGTTATTATGCGTATGGCTCCAAAATGCTTTGGTTCAGACTGATGTTCTCATCTAACCTCTAAGAGAAATATGGAATAAGGATAATAATTAATCATAATGGCTTTTATTATTATCATTATTATTATAGCATTAGACATTTAGACTCATCCAACAAATGGAAGGTGGATGACATAACCTGTTACCTGAGTTTTAGGCATACACATGAATCTAATGACTGCAAGTTGGGGAAAGTAGCACCTTTGAAACCATTTGTTCATAGTTCAAAATCTAAATTCATTTAGAAATAGACTTATAGAAAAATATCTAAAACTATTTTATGAGTATATTTTCATCTGTATATTTTACCCATAAACAATTGATACATATTTATTTTTTATTAAATAACTAATTTTCGTGTTAAATATTAATTACTCAAAAGACTTATTTATGAGGATATATTAAGAATCATGTAAATTTTAAGGTGGCGGTTCAACCCCTCTCATTAATTAAGTATAATAAAACTAAACAAGCCATTCCATTGCTACATACAATCGTGCCTTTTTTAGGAAAAAAAAAGTGAAATTAAAAGAAGGTGTTACAAACTTGAGGGGTTAATTACAACAAATACCCTTGAGTTTAAGTCTATTATACTATTTATAATAATGTTTAATCTAATATCTTCTACATTTACTGGCTACTTTTATTCAAAGATTAAAGTGGATACAAAAAGTTTAATTTGATCTATAAAGTTATTATTAAATATTAGATGACACTTTTTTTTTTCTATATAATTCAGGTGCGACAACTTTCTTTAAGAAATTTGGTAAAGTGGCCCGCAACTTCGAAAAAGAAGTGCCTTCCTATAAAGTGAGTTACATAATTAGTCTCTGCAAAAGTTAAAAGAGTATAAAACTATAAATATGGGGGATGACGCCTACCAACCAATGGTTAAGGAAGTTGATGATATAATGACAAGGGAGCCGATGATGAGCAATTGTCGTAACTATAACAATTCTATGCTTTCAATATATATAACAATTCTAAAATAACTTTATTCGAATTAATTATTTTAGTTTAATATTTTTTTATTTTAACAATGATTAATTATGATTCTTAAACATAACAATTAACTAATACCCTTTTGGCCTAGGAAAAATAATTTCCTTGTATCCATTATTTTTTAAAAAATAGTAGGACTAAATTGTGTTAAAACTAAATAATTTTACACTAATTTAATAAATTTTAATTTTCGATAAGTTTGATACTTAATAATATATTGAGAGATTAAATTAAATTTTTTTTTTATCAATTTCAGTCTCCAAAGGGGAAGTAGTTTAAGGGCATGTTTGGCATTTCTGTTGAATTCTGCTGTTGCTGATTTGAAAAGTACTGATTCAAAAAGTGCTGATGAAAAAAACAACTTATCTGTTTGGTAATAAATTTAAAAAGTGCTGTTGTAAAAGTGATGTTTAAAGTGAAATGACTAAAAAGGATAAATATTTAAAAAAATGTAATTTTAATATTTATTTATGTTAATAATTAATAAATTATTTTTAATACTTATTAATTTTTAATAACACACGTACATTTATTTAGTTTATATTATATGATAAAATTTATCAAAATAACAATTAAATAAAAAATAAATTATTTATCAAAATAAAAGTACTATTCATCAAATTATTATTTGGACGTCCGTTTCCGAAACGGATTGTGATATAAAATTTTACGTAATTTGCTATTTCTAGTATATATTTTTTTCCATAATAATACATTTGCCATGAAAATATTGAATAAGTGAGAAAAATAAAATAAAAAATTATATAGTGGTATTATTGTAATTCAAATAATTTAAGAATGGTATTTTTGAGATAAAAATAAAAAACTGCTTTTTCTAACCAGCTTTTTTCAAAAAGCATCATTTACCTACTTTTTTCAAAACGGAGTTTTGACTTTTCAAAACGCAGTTTTGTCCATAACCAAACACTTTCGGAAAAGCACTTTTCATCACAAACCAGCTTTTTTCCCTCTCAAACTCAATGCCAAACGCACCCTAAATTATTAATCGTATGGAGCATTAAAAATAATATTACGAAGATAAGGACTGAAAATAATAACAAGTTTAAACTTAGGGGTATATAGTGATTAACCAAACTTAAAGGTTGATAATATTACCAGCTACTTACTTTCTACTGATACAGCCCTAGTGAAAGGCATAAAAGGTTCAGGAGAAAGCCAACTGAACTTGCAACATTCCTTATTTAGGAGAGTTTTTGACAGTGGGATTCACAGTATGTCTTTATTTTTTTAAAAAAATATAGCTTACAGTATTTTAACCAAAAAATAGATAAAACTAGTAAAAATTAAAAAAAAAAAATTAATTTTAAATTTATAAAAGTTGGATCTTTTACACCAATGTCAAATAAACCTTAGTCCAGCTGTTACAATACACTTATCAAACTGAAGTTGAAGGTTGTCCAAGGTTGTTCTTGTTCAGAATGCTTTTTCCAAGTGGGGACTAAATGTCTAAAAACTTGACTAGAAAAGACCTCTTGTTAGGATATTATCTCTCTCTATATATTTTTTTTTTATTTATATGTGACAATTTAATCACACAACCAATGGTATCCGTATCTAATAAGTTCACATCTATCATTCGAAATAGTTTTCTTGCTCAGCCTAACTCCTTTTTCCACCCGATTCGCAAAAATCCACATAAAAATGACAGATTCATATATCAAATAAGAATATGGAGTGGTGGTGAGTACTTATTTTTATTTTTTCAATTTTTTAATTTGATTTGATTTAATTTTTCGGTTTATTCAATTTATTTTTAAGAAGTTTGATTTGGTTTTATTTAAAATTTTTAAAACCGTTCAATTTTGAGTAAAAAGATTAAATTAACTGAATTTATTTTTTTATTTTTTAAATATTGTAAATATTATATAAATAATTACTATTTAATTAAAACTATATAAAAATAGGTATATTCAATTTTATAATGATATGATTTTTCTTCTATTTCAGTTCAATTTTTATACATTAAGGCTCCGTTTGTTTACGGAAAATATTTTTCCTTATTTTCTAATGTTTGGTTACCAAAATAAAATAAGTTAAAGGAAAATTAGTTATTAGTCAAAGGAAAATAACTTAAAAATATGGGAAAATAACTTCCCATTTTGAAAACGGAAAGTTATTTTCCAATACTTGAATTCTTATTAAATATAAAGAGAAAAAAAAATAAAAAATAATATTACCATTTATATGTAATATTGTGTAATTTAGGAAAAAATCTATTATAAACTAAATACTAAAAATACTTTTTAACTATTTTTCTAGTGTTGTGGCCAAACATAAAAAAAATATTATATTTTTCTGGAAAATATTTTTTTTTGAAAATATTTTTCAAGAGACATAATATTTTCCGTAAACAAACGGAGCCTAAATAAAATTATTTTAATTTGGTAAATAAAACAGACCGAACCAACTAGAAATTCACTCATAATCTACAAGCATTCTAAAAAAAAATTTGAAATTGTAGAAAGTGTCTCTTTAGTTCATAAGTTAGTTCATATGGAAAGTGAGGCCTTTTTTTTTAAAGATCATAGCATTCAAGTGTTTTGTGTAGAAAGTGCCTTGGCCTCGCCTATAAAATAATAAAAAAAATATCCAGGGAGGAAAGGAAAAATAAATAAATAAATAAATAAATAAGCAACAATCAAAATGGCACGAAGCATCTAGCTAGCATCAAATTAATAAAACTTGCAAAGAAAAGAAAAAGCAATTAAGTTATTAACAGAAAGGCCATACCTAATTAATTTTGCATAGAGAGAACAAGAACATGGACCTTCAATATTGAATAGCTAAAGCAGAAGATAAAAAAAGAATAATGAGAAATGAACAGAAGAAGAATCTCATAATATCTTTTATGAATGATGAAGAAACAAACATAATGCACAGCACAACTTTTCTCCACCAATGCGTAGCATAGGTAAAAAAGAAGAACAAAAAAGGGGATGAAAAGGGCTTGGATAGAGAGCCATAATACATGTGACCAAATCAATGAATACATAGGGCCAAAAGAAATGCAACAAAACTAGATATCGACAGATGACACTCGCATGTAGATTTGTTGCTTTGTCTGCTACACTAATGCAAGTGGAGTTGGCATAATTGATGGGATTCAGTGTCAGATACTTGGGATTCTAGGGCAGGAGGAGAGGCCCGTGAATAGGCTAATTATAAAGACAGTGCTAGCTAGAGAATTTGCAGCCAGCCATAGGCCATATACTTGTCACACATGCAAGAAGGGTTGGTGCTCAAAACAGCTTTTTGTGGGTCCTTGTTGTAAAGATATGCTAATCCCCCAATTAGATTCTGCTTGATATTTTGAGGAGTCTTTTTTTTTTTTAATAATAATACCAAAATTTATATAAAAATATGAAACTGGAAGGTACTGATTTCTATTCAGCAGAGTTTAGAGGCTTCTTGAGCCTCATTCACTATTGAGCCCAACATGGATTCATTTTTTACTATCATTTATGAGGTAAACGCGCTTAAAATGTATAAACATGTGGTCTAAGTTTTTCTATCTGTAATTAATTGTCATGATGAGTTCTTAGCTAAGTAAATCTTTTTTGTTTAAAAAAAGAAAAAAAAAATGAGCTTAAAATGTATAAGTTACAAATTGAAATTATTTATTAATATAATATTTTTAGATAAAATGATCATATAATTTTTATCAATTTTTTAATTTTATCTTCAGGTTTCTTTCTCGTCAAGACGAGATTAAAAAATCTGTTGTTTCCACAAAAAAAAAAAAAAAAATTGTTGATATATTAAATTATATCATTTTATATAAATTGATATTAGTATTAATAAAATTGGATATTTTACCCAAATTTCATTAAAAATTCATTAAATGAATTCTAAATAAGATTTATTTGGAAATAATTTTTTATTAATGAAATATATTTGGTCTAAATGAATATTTAATGAAATAAATTCATTTAAAAATCCTAATAACTTTCATAGAATTTGATTTTTTTTTCATAGAGTTTGATTTAGTAATAAGCAATATCACACAATTAAAAAATAAAAAATAAAAATAAATTTCATAAAATTTTGATTAATCCAAATACACTCATTTGGATTTATAAATAAATTTTATAAAATTTTCTGAAATTTATTTATACCAAATACAACTTAGCATAAAATCAATATTTATGTGTTGGATTGAGTACATCTTTAATCTTTTATGCTTGTATCAATAAACTAAATACCTCCATGTACTTTAGATTGAACCTCGTATGCACATTAATATATGAAATATGTATCTTTTTAAAAATGTATGCACATTAATATATGAAATATATATCTTTTAAAAAATAAATGCTTTCCTGTTTAATTCCGCTCTCCATTTTAAAAATTTTATTATAATTTTAAGACCCTCTCAATTTTTTTTTTGCAATATCCTTTTATTTTCTAAGTCATAAATTACATACCTATATACTTCAATTATTTTTAAATTACGAAGATAAATGTATTTTTAATGACTTAATTATTAAAAAAATTTTGAACTTTTTTCATTTTAACAATTTTAAGTCGTTGTTTCAATTTTTTAAAATTTAGTATCATAATATAAATTTTTTTTTATCAAAAATAGCCTCCAATGAAATTATGTAGTTTTTTTTTTTTTTTTTGAATAATAGAAGTTAATATAATTATGTAGTTGTTTTCTATGAGTAGCACCGGAGTAAGTTTTTATTCAAATAAAATAAGATAATTTTCTACTTTTAAATCACAATACTCTGTCCGGTGGCTGAAATTCAAATAAAATTGTATGAGTTAAAAACCAATCAATATAAATTTGATTAGAAAATTTATATTTTCTCTTCAAATTTCATGAAATTTAAAAAGTAGAAACTAAAAAGTTAATAAAAATGGATTTTTTTCTATACCTGAAATGTTATCTGAGCAACTAAACAGAATCATCGCTAAGGGTGGCATTAAAAGACCAGGATGTCTCAATTTGGGGTAAACCGCTTTTTTTTGGGAAGGTTGATGAGTTAGTAAATTTTTTGCTGATTTAATATTCTATTTGATTAAAAACTTATTCTATTTGATTTAAAACTTACTTCGGTGCTCCCTCATAAAAAATAATCGCATAATTTCATCAGAGGTCATTTTTGATAAAAAAATTTATAGTATAATACTAAATAAAAACTTGAAAGAACAAGTTAAAATTATTAAAAAGTGAAAAGTTCAAAAAAAATTTTAAGTAATTAGCCCATTTTTAATTTTATGATATTCACATATTTTAGTTCAAAAGTGAAATTATTTTATTTACATAGACATGAATAATGCATGTCTAAGAGTAAAATAAACTTACATTTTCATAAATAATTTTTATTGGTCATTTAATTGATTTCAAAAATTTAGGGGTAATTACATAAAAAAAATTCCAACCTTTCGTTAAATTTACAAAATAAACTATAATCTTTTTTTTTATCACATTTACTATCAATATTTTAATTATTAATTTCAACTTTTTGGCTATTTTATTTCATTAACTGATGTATTTTTTTTAGTGGAGTCCACCTTTCAGTCTTCATCTACAAAATGGAGCCCATAATATTGAGTGAATAAGATTGATAATCAACTTTTCATATCATCCATTATACTCCTAATAAAAATATTTTAAAAAATTATTAAAATTGTTTTAATAGTTTTAATAAAAATAAATAATAAAAGACAGTGCAAGATTTCATTACTTTATTACTAATAAAATATTCTTAAATATTTAAACATTTTATAAAAATATATAAAAAAAAAAACAGTTTAACATATATATGTTGTAAAATAAAAATATGAAAATATGAGAAATTCAAAAAATGTATATATTTACTAAGAAAAAGGAGAAACTATTATTGTTAATTAACGAAATTATTTTTGAGCTTAATTCCACTCCAAATTGATAAAACTAAAACTAATTTATAACATAATTCATTTTTTATCTTTATATTTATGGATTTTATTATAAAATTTTGAATAAAAAATGTTTTTTAACATTATATGAATGTATTAATATTATTATTTCATTCAATTCTTATATAATATAAATTGTCTTAATAAATATTTAAAAAATTATATATGAGTTGAACATTGAAAATAATAGTATTGAAGAATTTCAAAAGGAATAAAATGAGTTTTATTCTTATCAAAATTTAATTCATCTATGGACTTATTTTTAAGTAAATCATGATAATTGAAATAAAATTTTTAATTGGCTTAGTTCAATATTAGAGATGTCAACTATATTCACAATAATTTTCATTAGTTAATAATAATAATTTCTTTTTTTTTTCTTACTACATTCTTTTTGAATTTTCATAAATTTTTATATTGTTTATTTAAAAATCTATGTTTTAAACTATGTTTTATATACTCTTTATACAATTTTTAAAAATCTAAAAGTATTTTGTTAATAATAAATTTAAAATGTTGAATATTAATTTTATTTCACTCTGCATTGTAAGCTCCAATTCGAAAAAAAAAAAAAGACTAAAAAGCAGGCTTCACTAAGACATGTAACCGTGTGTTAAATAAAATAGATAGAGAGACAGAATTAACACATGTTGAAATGTTGAGGATATATGTACTAGAAAAATTAGGTTAGAATTTATTTTGTAAGTTTAATAAAACGTTGATATTTTTTTATGTAATAATCTCAAATTTTATAATTTACAAGGTAGAATTTATAACATTTTACAAATATAAAGTTATTAAATGTTATTATTCATAATTATAATTTAACGATTATTAATAAATTAAAACTATTAAATTATGAATAATTTAATATCAGATATTATTAATTTTGTACAAGTAAATAACAAAATAGATGATTGATAAATAATTATTGCATATAAAATAGTAAACGAAGAAGTGATTATTAGAATAGTAGAAAAGAAATAATGTAAAAAAAAAAAAAAAGGAAGGTACTTTTTATTTTAGGGGTTTCTTTACTTTACATTAATTATAAGTTTATGAATATTAAAGTTAAATTTTTAAGCAAATCTTAATTGTTATTTAAATAAAATATTTTAATAGTTAAAATTATAAAATAATTTTTACATTATGAACTTAATTAAAGTAGAAATTACAAGTTTAAAAATATTTTTATCTATAATAACTAATTTAGCTTTTTTTAAATTGTAAATAGTACTCACTTATTTTGATTTAAATTTAAAAATTTTATTTATAAATATGAAGTTGAATAATATCAATTTAAAATTTAAAATAAAATTTAAAATTTCATAATTACTTATTAATTTTTAAACTCTTACAAACTACAATGTGTATTTATAATATTTTATATTTTGATTTGCACTTTTTATAATTTTATAAAGATTAAAATAAAATATTTATTTATAAAATTGTAAAATAGTAATGGTTTAAATTTTATTAGATTATGAAATTAATTGAGCTAAAATGTACAGGTTTATATACTTTTTCTATAATAATTAATTTGTAGTTTTTTAAGCATTAAATATAATTTAAGGAGTCAAAATAAAAATTTTCTATAAAAAACGAGGCGCTGGGAGGTGGGTATGATGATTGCCATGCTAAGTAATCACGAAGTTATTTTAAAGATGTCAATTTTGCAAGTTAAGGTGCTCAGTGCTTACGTTGTTTAATTTTAAGTATAGAGAGGTATAAGTATAAGTCCAACGATATATTTGGTCATTTTTATTATATATTATTATTCAGTAAATATTATACAATATTAATTAAGTATTAAATAAATAAATTTATAATTATTAACTGTAATAAAAATATGTATTCATACTAAAATTAGGTAGTTTTGGTGTAAATTAATATTAATATTAATATTAAAAACAATGTAGTTTTGATATAAATTAGTATTAATATTAATAAAAATACATAATTTTAGTATAAATTATTATTTCTATTAAATATTAATATTAAGTAAATATTATACAAAACCAATTTAGTACTAAGTAAATAAAATTAAACCAATTTAGTACTAAGTAAATAAAATTTAAATTATTAAATATAAAAAAATTACGTATTTGTGACAAAACTATGTAATTTTATTGTAAATTATAATTAATTTTAACAAAAGTAAGTAATTTTGGTATTAAATATATATATATATATATATATATATATATATATATATATAATTTTATTTTATTTTATTTTATTTTTCGAGAATGGAGCATGGTGGGACTGGGGGATTAAACTCATACTTCTATAAATATTTTGACTCGTGATTGGAGGCCTTTAATATATCATTTTAAACATACTAGTTTTTCTCTCACGTGCGTTGCACGTGTTTAAAAATATTTATTAAATAATAATTTTATATATATTTTTATATTAAAAATATATAAATTATTATAATATAAATATAATAAATTGTTCATTGTGAATAATATATATTATTTAGGATAAATTGCATAAATAGTGTGTGAATTTTTCAATTTTTGCTATTTTTGTGGTCGGACTTTTTTTTTTTGCAATTGAGTGTTTGAACTTAGTATATTTGTATCATTTCAGTGGTTCTGACCGATTAAGGTGGCCGGAATGTACAATCAGCAAGTATGGGACCCACTTTGACCACCAAAATAGCAAAAATTAAAAAGTTCGACCACAATAATAGCAAAAATTAAAAAGTTCACACACTATTTATGCAATTTATCCCATAAGTTTATGCTGATGTAGAAAGTTGCATGGTGTGCGAACTTTTCAATTTTTGCTATTTTGGTGGTCAAACTATTTTTATTTTTGCTATTTTGGTGGTCAAAGTGGGTCTCACACTTGCTGATTGTACAATCCGGCCACCTTAATCGGTCAGAACCACTTAAACG
>CATIWO010689801.1:0-21704 GCA_949673435.1 Macaranga tanarius | reverse complement strand
CTTCCACTCACTGTTTTCTCCTGCTGAATCCCTCTTGTTCTTGTTGATGTTGCTTCTGAAACTCCAGACCAAAGCTTTCCTTCTTTTTCCTTTTTCTTCTTCTTCCTCTTTCTCTTCTCTTCTCTCCCGTTTTCTTTTGTTTTGTTTTGTTTTGTTTTCTGCAGAAGACTTTTTCTTCCTCTTCTTATCCTTATTTAATCTTATCCAAACATTTCTTACTTATCTCTTCTTCTTTCCTTTTAATCCCTCTTCTTTTCTTTCTTTCAAATTCATCCTTATAACTTCCTCTAACATCATCAATCTTTGATGTCTTATAACATGTCCTCATTAGTGCTTATCTCAAAACAATAGAATTTCTTATTAACTTCAATTCCATGCCGCAAGTTTATTTGATATCAATTAATGACTTAATTACTAAAGAATCAAACTCCAAATCACTATTCATAACAGTGGCAGACAAATCTTAAATCATCAAATTTGATTAACAACAGTAATAATATGCTTAAATTCATAATCATGAACAATAATCCGGTTTCCAGGACACGGATGTTACAGTTTAAGAGCAGTGTCATTATTGTTGAACTGCAGATTTGTGATATGGTAGCTATTGCTCGAATAATCAATGCCACTCTTGTAGTTCCAGAACTGGATAAAAGTTCATTTTGGCAAGACTCCAGGTAATTTGTATTCAGTTAAAACTCTTTTCTATTATGAATGTGGGTCAGCTATTTGCAATGTCATAATATGTTATCTTTTGGTTTTTTCTGCAGCAACAATGCAAAGGTACTTTTTATTTTATGTGGATGAAATTCATGTTTTGCAGTGGTGATTAATTGTACAGCAGAATCATAGGATTCATGATTCTTCGTGATGGCTGATTAGGCTACTCCACGGGTGGTTGTAAATAACTTCTACTAATCACGGTAGTTATGTAGAAGAAACCTAGATGTGGTCATCAGGACTTGCTATTCTACTCATTGTAATTTTCCCTTTATCTTTATTAGATTGTTTCAGCCTAAATAATATTTTCCTTTTAATGACAAAGCACTCTTCCTTTGTGATAACAAAGAAGTTCATTCAGTATTCTTTAATTTTTGCATATTTTTTTAAAAAAAATTTAAGAAAAGAAAATGCTAGAATTTGATTTCTTACACTATCAAATAAATATTATCAATAAACATTCGCAATTAAGTGCCTGTTCTATGCTAGTAAAGGAGCTATTGATCACTTTTTTTTCTAAATAATAACTTTTTTTTTTAATTTTGATACTTACTATTATTTAGAATATAAAAATTAGACTAATTAAATAAAAAATTACCCATAGTCTTCAATAATTATTTTTTTCATAATTAATTAGAATTTAAAAATTAAACTAATTAAATTAAAAATTACCCATAGTATTCAATAATTATTTTTTTAATAAAAATATCAAAAAAATTATGAAATATATCAAATGAATTATTATTTTTATTATTGATACTAATAAAAATAAAAATTATATTTATCGTCTTAATTTTATTATATTTGTTGTTTTTTGTTGCTTGTTGCTTTGTTGTTGCTTTTTGTTGTTTGTTACTTTTTTGTTGCTTTTTGTTGTTTGTTACTTTTTTGTTGCTTTGCTGTTGCTTGTTACTTTTTTGTTACTTTTTGTTGCTTGTTGCTTTTTTATTACTTTGTTGTTGCTTGTTGCTTGTTGCTTATTTGTTGCTTGTTGTTTATTTGTTGCTTGTTGCTTATTTGTTGCTTGTTGCTTTTTTATTGCTTTGTTGTTGCTTGTTGCTTATTTGTTGCTTTGTTGTTACTTGTTGCTTATTTGTTGCTTTGTTGTTGCTTGTTGCTTGTTGCTTGTTGCTTTTTGTTGCTTTATTGTTGCTTTGTTGTTACTTTTTTATAAAATGTCATGAGTACTTTAAAAATAAAAAAAATCTTGAGTATAAAAAAATATTGATAAAAAATAGTACCTTAAAAATAGAAAAAAAATTAGTAAAAAAATTAAGAAAGTAGAAAAAAAAATTTTTGATTCAAAAAAAAAATCTTATAAAACACTTGATCATTAGGTGAAGAATCTAGCAGAATATGCTTAACTTTGAATCAAGACCAAACAAAAAGATATAGCCAAAATTCGTGTCTCAGGGAACCAAGTTAGCATCAAATTAAATAATGATCGTTCAAAAATTAAAATTTGTTAGCAAGCATGATTATCACCTAACATGAATGATATCAGTAGAGACATAAAAAAGACGCAACACCGAAGAAAAGTTTATGTTTTTATAAAATTAAGAAAACAATGAATTAAAGAGAGTGAAGATGCAATTACAATAACAACAACATAATAAAACACAAGAGATAAAATTTGAACTAAAAAATAAAACAATGCAAAGAGTCAGAGAGAGCGATACAAAGCAAAAAAAAAAAATGATGAACCATCAAGGGTTGGTCAAAGTAAATGAAACTCAAAAACCCGAATACCACACAACTTATGAAGTCAATATTGAATTGATGTTCTAGTACTGTTTCTTATAATGCTACGGGCCAATATAAACCAACTAATGTAAGATTCAGATTAAATACTTCTACCTGAAGCTATTATTCGTTGAGAGCCATGAAATTATTATTTGTGACGTTGATTTAGTTGTACAATATTTCAGATAATATCTATGTTGCCAGCTTACATGCTTATGTGTGCAGTAGAGATGGGAAAGCCTTTTTTTTTTCCCCATTCTCCTTAAAGCATTCTTCCATATATCTCATTTGTATTATTGATTGTTTTATCTTAAACGTTGATTGCAAAGATTGAAAACAGGGATGTCTAGAGTACTTTAATAATAGAAAAACTTGAGTATAAAAAAATATTGATAAAAAATTGTACCTTAAAAATAGAAAAAAAAGTTTAGTAAAAAAATGAAGAAAGTAGAAAAAAAATTTTTGATTCAAAAAAAAAATAGGAGGATCAAATTTGAGTAACAACACTAAGAAAAATATTGAGCAAAAAATAAAATAAAAAAAAATATTGACAAAAAAATAAAATATTAAGAGTACTTTAAAAATAGAAAAAAATCTTGAGTATAAAAAAATATTGAGAAAAAAATATTGAGTAAAAAAATATTGATAAAAAACAGTACCTTAAAAAAAAAGTTTAGTAAAAATATGTTGATAAAAAAAATAAAGAAAGTAGTAAAAAAAAATTTGATTCAAAAACAAAAAAAAAGAAGGATCAAACAGCTTCTAGAAAAGTCAAACATATTAAGAATAGTTAAACAGCTTCTATAAGAGCCATGGTCTAGATTTGAAAAAAAAACTTCCTTAAAGCTATTTTTGAAAATACTTTTGGTCAATGTGGCTTTTGATATTATTTTTAGTTTTCTGGCTATTTTTGAAAAAATCCCAAATATAAATGATTTGCCATGAATTTATGTTTATAGGTGTGGAATTAATTTTGGCTAAAGTCATAGTTTCACACCTAAACTTCACATGATTAAACTATTGATACTATTTAACTTTTATTATTTTTTATTTAATTTTAAAATTTTATTTTAAACCTACTTAACCTTTATAATACACTACTTAGAGCCCGCACAATGTGCGATTATTCAAAATATTTTTTTATTAAATTTAATAAAGAGATATATAAATATTATAAATAAATAAAATTTATAAAAGTTATAAAATTAAAAATAATAAATAATAAAAAAATTTGTGAAGTGAAAGTAAATTACCAAATAGTTTGGTGTGAAATTGCCACATTTGATTTAGATCGTAAAAAGTGTATCCTTAACTTTTGTTTATTTTACATAAATAATTTATTATTTTTTAAAAAATAAATAAAAATTTTAAAAATTAAAATCACTTAATTTTCAAGATCAATTTTAAAATTTATTATTAAAACTATTAAAAAAATAATAAATATGCACTAAAAATAAATAAATTGAAAAAATATATATAAAAAATACATTATACTCAATATATTAATGATATACGTGATTAGATATAGTCATATTTATAAATTACAAAATCTTGAAGATGATATAAAAAATAAAAAATTCATTGTTGCTCCAATTTTTGCAAACTGGATTCAATCAAGCAAGCGTGCCTGAAAAAATTTCTTCCTCAATAAAATTCTGACTTTTTCAAATAAATTGTGAGTTTTCAAGCACCTTTATATTTTACTTGAGTTCCAACGAGAATTTTTGTAATTTTTAAATAGTAAGCGTAAATAGGAATAAGCTGTTGAATGAACAATTTGCAAGGAAAGAAATTTTTTACTAATGAAACGCTTACAAGCTTGATGAAATTAGAAGATAGAAGATAAAGTTGAAATTAACTAGAAGAAACAAGAAATTGGCAAAGAAAATGTGAAAATTGCTTAAACAAGAAAATTGCAGAAAATAACTATTTTGAGCTGATGAAAATAAGTTGACGTCTGATGATTGTTTTGATTTAGAGTTGATTGATGATGATTGGTTGTGTCGTTGTTTCCTTCCTCTTGCTTTTATAATAAATCTCTGTAGGCGGCAGGGTTCATCGTGCGCCCAAGTGTTTGGCAACTACGGTATTGTACGGGCTCAAGACCCACTAGAAATACAACTTAGGCCTTTTTATAGGCTTTAGTTGGAGATGGAAGTCGCCACTAGGATAAAACTCGGGACACTTTTACAGCAACTGAATTCCACGGAAGAAGCCCAGTAGCCGTCCTCAGAGATTGGGTCCGAAAACTAGGTATGGGTTTTTGAATGGCCCACCCGATCTTGCGATCGGCCTCTGTTTGTGTTTTATTATTTTTAATTATTTAATTATTCTTTTAATTACATGAAAATAGCTGTTTTAATCAAAACAAATTTTAAATTTTATAATTTAGTCTAAGTTTATTGAATTAGTCAATTTTCATGCAATTTGGTCCTTGATTCATTACATCCATATACCATACCACAATCCAAAATAATAAAATAATAATAAAAATTAATAAAAATTAAAAATACACACAAAGAAAAAAGGAAGGAGAAAAGAATTACATCCTTTTTTCACACAATTTTAATAAATAAATAAATCCTAAAAAACTAAGTTCAAAATAATGGAATAGTCCATCATCATATCAATCTGCCATTCACAACAATAAATTTAATTCCCAGAAAAGTAAAATCCTATAAAAGAAACACAAAAAATTAGCAAATAAATAAAGAAAATAATAATTAAAGGACTGGACACAGAGGCGGCGCCTCAGTGTCAAAGAGGCGTTGCCTCTATAATAATAGGGCGGCGCCTCATCAGGATAAGCTCACTCCTTCTCCAACGGTAAGAAAAAATTTAAATTAACTCCCAATAACAGAGGCGTCGCCTCTTTGAGACAAAGGCGACGCCTCTATAAGTAGAGGCCGTGCCTCTACGGAGAAGCATCACCTCTGTATTTTTGCAAAAAATAAAATTTGATGGAAACTAACCTAATTATACAATTAACACTAAAAAGGAGTCACAAATCAACTCAAATCCGTTAAAATAATCAAAAGGATCATGCACTGCAAATAGAAGAGAAAGAAAACATGAGAATAATTGAATAATAAATATTAAAATAAAAGAATTAAGGAATTTATTGAAATAAATTTGGAAAGTGATTTGACCCTCAGATTGATTTTGAATGCCCTTTAGCTTTTGGAATTTATGAATTCCATCCCATAATTTCTCCTTTAATTTCTATTTTTTTTTTTGCAAGAAATTCTTCCCCAAAAAAAGTTCCCCCCATAATACCAACTTCTCTTTGGTATTTATAGAGGTTTTTTTTAACCTCTTAAACTCTCTTTAATCGTCACCCCTTTTCCCCTTTCTCTGCCATGATCGTGGGAGAGGAGTTACAAATCGTGGGGGAATCCCACGTTCTGTATTAATGGCAATATTTATTTTTTCAACTCTGAACCATAAAGGCGGTGCCTTTATGGTGTAGAGGCATCACCTTTGTTTCACAAAAGTGAAGCCTTTATGAAACAGTCATGGGTTTTAGGCCATATGGGTAGGCTGAAGACTATTTGGGCTTGGTTTATTAGGTTGTATGCTATTTGGGCTCTAATGGGTTTTGATTTAATTGGGCTATGAGTGTGCTGGGCTTCTCTCAAGTGGACCAGAATTCAATTCCTTTGCTAAATTGGGCTTACTTTCATTTTTCATCATTGGGCTTTTGCCTCGCAGGCCGGGCTAAACTATGTGCCTATAATCTCCTCATCAGTTTTCTTCAATTACTGCCAATTAATTAATCTTTCAACATTAAATTTTAACTTGCAGATTACTTTGCTTGGAGACTACTTTTCTTTGGCCCATCAATTCCTCAACTTCTAGAATTTTCAAGCACATTCTTGCCTCAACTTGCACTTCAACTCCAAAACCTTTAAAAATTGTAGAGACTTTGCAGCTCAGCTCTATGTAACATTTAACTTTAATTCCTTCCTCTATAACCTGTAACCTACAACACTAACACCAAAAAACACAAATTCTAGAAACTTTTATGGTTAGGCTGTGTAATTATATTAATGGACTAAAAATTTTATTTTGGATACAAATAACAACTAAAAATTTTATTTTGGACACAAACAACATCCCCTATATATAATTAGTTTGGAACAGACCCAAGCTATTTATATTGACTTCTCCACAAAATAAGAGCACTTTTTTTAATTATTTTTCTTTTCTCCAACTTTAAATTCAATACTTAATTTTAGTGGGAATTGACCATCCTAACAATTTCTTCTCATCAATCCCTCAAAAGAAGTTTTAAATTTTCTCAAATTTGACCTCAATAAATCCTTCAAAATTTACCTTCTTCCTCAAATCTCTAAGTTTTTAAGAAAACCAAATTCCTAAAGCTTTTTTCACAAACTAAATCACCAGCCTCACTTCTCCAATTTCAAATATATTTTTAAAATCCTTAATAAAAAAAATCAACTTTTAAAACTCCAACTCACCAGTATAAAAAAACCTATTTTTTCTATTACCATTGAAATTCACCATCACCACCATCTTCTTTTCTTGCTTTCATTGAACACCCATATCATCGCCATCCCATCACTGCCTCCACCCCTCTCACTATCATAACATCACCAGCTAATGTTTCTTCTTCTTTCCCCTTTGAAGTCATTAGTTCGATTGAAGCCACATCCTCTTCGACTGTCGTTTCCTCCATCGCTACCATTAGAGACCAAGTCACAGTCTCCATTATATACATATATGAGCTTTTTTTGTTGCTAAAGATAGTTTATCTAAATCAACTATATATATATATATAAGCTTTAATAATATTTATCTAAAACTTTTATCATCTCATAACAAATACTAAATTTAATACATTCAATACTCATTAATATTTTATTCTATCTTTTATTTATAAGGTATGTATAATATTATTTAATGTTTTTTTAGTTTCAAAGAGTTCAGTGTAACACCCAACCCTACCAATACTCTTATTAGAAGGTCGCACCCTCAACTTATCAAACTTGAGTACTATTAAGGTCAAATATTACTTCTATCTTGTCCATTACTTTTTAACCCTTACAACTCAAACATATAACCACACATCACTTACACATATAACTAATATAAAATAATCACTCTAAAATTATCCTTCGTAATTATACATAAGTTTCACATTACAAACTATTGAATACAAACCGCTCAAAACCTATAACATATATATTATCAAATATTCTAATAGAACCTTACTCTTGATGTTCTATGTTGTGCTTGCTTCACCTACTATTTACCAAGTTATCTTTCAGATAGCTACTTACAATAACCTGTTACTCTAAAAAATTTTATAAAAAGAATTGGTGAGTATTTCTCGAGATTTTAATGAGTGAAATAGAGTACAAATAGGAACTATTCAAAAATTAACATCGCATTAGAACCCTAAAAACAAATCTCATATGCAAAAATTTGAAGATCATAGTATAGCCAAGAAAGATTTGTACATTTTAAAGTATTTCTAATAAACACGTAATTATTATTACTACACTTTTGTCACACCACCCGAAATAATATTTAAAATAACTCTAACATCTGAAGTTTAAATTTAAATTTTAAATATTCGAATAACTTTCTGGTACTATGCTCTTGAGCTGTAAAACAAACATTAGGGTCTGTAACATATTCACTTATTGTTTTCATGTTATACAACTTGTATTGCTCTTGTATGGTTGTAAACTCTTATAAGATTCTCTAAGTTTGATATAATTTAATAGAGGCTTAAATATTTTATTTCATTAAAACTTTCCTCATCATCGTATACCTCATACTATTTATCATATGACCCAATTGTATTTAACACTTGATATCTTATTCTCATGCCAAAACTCATACCTTGGTACTCATTGCAATGTTTTATCAAACTTTAGGAAATGTTATAATTTTTTCTAAAGCACCCCAATGTTTGATTTACTTGCATTAATTTCGGAGCACTGCACTATATGCACAAGTAGGTATTAGTTTGGCTAGTACTATCACCACATCGAAGGTTATCCTAATTATTCATCAATAATATGCTGGCCTAGCCACCAGAGGTTTCACCAACACAAATCAAAGCAAATATCATAATTAAAGCCTTATCGTATTCACATTGCTCACTTAGAGCCAAATTACATTTATGTCAATTCCTTTCGAATGTCGTATTGCACATACGGTCTTATATCTCATCACATAAGGTAAAAGGCTATGTCCCGTACATATTATGCCAACTCACTAAACCCTGCTATGTCCCTGACATGGACTTACTATCTCTTAGTGCCATATATTCTTGTACTCATTATTATATTATTTTTAAAAAGTTCTCGTGTATTATTTTTTATTTTCTCATGCCTTTCTTTTTATATTTATTCCCGTAACATTTTTCAATTGTTACTTTTATAAATCATCAATGTCTTTCTTATTTGAACATTCTTATTGTAAATTTCTAAAAGCATTCTCATAGTTGGTTTATTTAAAACATTTTATATCTTTAGTCTCTATGTCGGAGACTTGAATAATTTCTGTATTCACTTAGAATTTGGATGTTATAGCCTTTTCTTAGAATTTGGATGTTGTAGCCTTCTCCCTTTAACTTCTCTATTTCTTAAGTTGTGAAATCATTTCTTAAATTGATAAAGCTTATATATACATACATACATACATACATATATATATATATATCTTGAACTTATCTACACATGTTTTACTAAAAATAAGCCTCATTCGGTCCCTTATTAGTTGTATTTAATAAATTAAGTGTTCATATATGTGTATATATATTTCCGGTTAAAGTTATGTTGCTACTTTTAAAGTTTTGGAATATTTAGTTGCTGGTGCAAGGTATAGAGGTGCCTCCTCAGTGCTGAGGCGTCGCCTCAATGGTACTGAGGTGCTTCATCTGTGCTGAGGCATCACCTGAGTGACCTGCAGAGGCACCTGCAACATTTCAGATTCTATTTTGCTATGTTTTAGAAGCTGTTAAGCTTTATATCTCAATTTCAGAGGGTTAAACATTTTTTTTAAACTTGTTTAACTTACCTATATAATTTCTAAATCAAGGCTTAAACAAATTCATTATAAACAATTAAATTTCAATAAAATCAAGAAGAAAATTCATGACAACTAAATTTTATAGCTTGAAGGAGAGTAATTTGGTGACTTCCAATACCAAGATAGAGATTAGAATTATAAAGGAAAATTCATCCAAATTCAAATAATTGTATCATAGAAAATTTTCAAAGATTTTTCACTTAAACTCAACATAATTTGTACACTTCAATTTAAATAGGTATTTGATTAATTTCAATAATTTATTATTCTCAAGTAAAAAAATCAATAACAAGTTCAAATAACAACTCTAACAAAATCAAATTATTTAACCTTGATTGAATATTAAGAAAACCAAAATATGAATCTTCAAAATAAAATTTAAAATATAAATGAGAGGAAATATAGAAAATTTCAGGACTCATAAATTTGTAGAAATTAAACTCTAAACCTCTCTTGATCAATTCTCTTTATATCCAATTAATTTTTGATCAAGCTAAAACTCCTTTCTTCTTTTTCTTTTTCTTCTTCTCTTGATAAATTTTCTTTACATCCTATTTCTTTTTTTTTCTCTACATCAAATTTTTTTTTTTATTCATGTTACTATAGCAAATCCCCTTCTTCAAGCTATAATAATTTTTTTTATTATTGTTACTATAGCAAATCCACTCCTCTAAGCTTGTAACATATATATATTTATTAATTTTTTTTCTCACTCTAGTCCTTAAACTACTCACTCTTTTCTCTTTAGTCCTTCCTTAATTTTTTTTGTTTAATTAAATCTTATCATCTTACCAATTTAGTCCTTAAATTGATTTATTCTCCACCAATTTAAAATTAAATATTATTATTTAATTATACCGACTAGTCACCTTGAGCTCACGGATGTTACATTAGTTTTTGAATTGGTTTATATTAAATAAAGTAATTTATGTTAGCTTTTCTTAGACTATAGAGCAACTTATTTTCGGTGAAGGTGATCTTTTTTTGCCCCCTTCTTTGTTTTCTCTGTTTTCTCTCAGTGCTAGCCTCCTTGTCGTTTTTATTCTTTTAAGGGGTGGGTTTTTAGACTAACAATTAACCCCTTCTTAGTTTTCTTTTTGCTGTATTACTTCTTATTTACTCAGCCTAAAGAAAATGTGTTCGAGCTCGACTCGAGCTCAGAAAAGTTTTAAAATATGTTGTTTGACCTCAGCTCGAGTCAAACTCGAGCATGTTTACGAACTGAGCTTGATTAGATGTTCGTTTATTTGCTCAGTTTAAGGCTCAATTATAAACTCGTTAAGGAGCTCGTTAACGGGCTCACTACAGAGCTCATTTATGAGCTCATTGGGCTCGCTTATGAGTTCATTTGTAGGCTCATTTATGAGCTCATTTGTACTTAAAAAATTGGATATGCAAAGCAAATATATATCAATAACTCACTTACACTAGACTACAAAAATATATTCAACTTTCATAAAAAGCACAACAAAAATATATTCAACCTTCATAACAAACACAACATTAGGTAAGTAAATACTAAATATTACAATCATCCAATACTTAATCATCCATAGCCAAATATTACTAACATCTATAGCCAAATATTACTAACATCTATGGCCAAATGTTACAGTCATCTAATGCAAATAATAAAGTTGCAAATTAATAAAGACATTCTGAAAACAACAATACATAAGGAAAATAACAGCCTCAACCATAAAAAATAGTAACCCCCAGCACTGAAAACAACAGCCTCAAGCATGCAAAACAGCAGCCCCTAGCACTGAAAACAGCAACTCCAAACATGGAAAACAGTTGCCCCAACGTGCACAATAGCATCAGTTGTTAGAATAGTAACAACTTAGACTATGAACACCAAAATTAACTACAAATAATAGCAAAAATAACACCACCAGTAACATTCAATTATAGCAACAACAGCTATAATGACACAAGCAACATCATAATAAAATTTGATTTATAAATATAACAATTATACAATAATGTAAAATAAATTGATATATACATTAATTTCACATATAGACCATGATGATACTAAAATATTAAGGCACAAAATTGAGTTACCATAGGCAGCTTTCAAGTCTTTCATGAAGGTAGTATAATTTCCTTGACATCCTCTTGATCCTATAAAAATAATATATAATTAGCAAATATTAAAAAAAATAAATTCAAAACTGAAAATAAATAATATAATTTGAAATTACTTTTCTTTTCCACTTTACACCATAAAAAGCACGTAGCCAATCTTCGCCACATAACAGAACTTGAATTATTTTTACATCCAATGATATAATATATGGATTAATGACTCTACCTTCTGCACTAAAGCCAGACTCTGATGCCACAGTTGTGAAAGGAATAGACAAATATCACAAGCCATCTTCGATAACACTTTAAACTTAAGATAATTCATCTTCCACTATTCTAACACATAAGAATTTGAATTATCCTCACAAACATGGACACCTTCTTCTAAATACACATCCAATTCAGATTTTACTTGTTCGATTACTGATTCTACATTTCTTATATAATTATAAAATTCTGCTCTCCCTTTAATTTTTCCTTTTGTACCCGACCCCAAACTAGAAGCTTCTCTTTGACTTTCACTTTAACCTTCTTTCTCAAAATTTTTTACTTTATAAACTTCAAGATATTCTCTATACAACATGTGTAAAGTCTCCCACACTGTAGTCACATGCTCAATACTATCAGCTCTTGAAAAAATCAAAGGAAAGCACCACTTAATCAACTGCATCTTATTTCTTGGATCTAACACTGCTACCATAGATATCAACAAGTTATAATCACCCCAATAATTATCAAACTTATCATTCACCATTGATTGCATACAACCATTTTCTTCATTGTATTTTTCATCCAACAACTTTTTCATATTATAAAGCTCGGAAAGGAATAAATTCGATGTTAGATACTCACTACCTATAATATATTAAAATTATCACGTTCAAAAAGTCAATTTAGAAAACATGCAAAATCAATAGAACTTAGAAAAGTAGGAAAGTTATGGTACTTAAAATGACATGGGTGACTATTATTAAACTCTTTTAGAAATGAGCAAACTTCATCAACTTTCCTTTAGTTCACCTCACTAGGCAAGAACAAGTAATTTGGATCTCATTGTGCATATCTTGGAAGTACATCCTTGAACTTCAAAGCAGCACAATATAAAATATGTCGCATTCCACCTTATACAACAATCAAGAACAAGGCTCCTTGAAGGTAACTTCAATTACTTAATAATTTCCTCAAAGGTATTAAGTCAACTTTCTAATTGTGTTACATATTTAACTCTTTCACTCACACTCTTAATTATATCTCCAATCTCAAATAAGTCATCTTGGACTAGGAGATTCAAAATATGTATGCAACACCTTACATGGAACAACTTTCTACCAAGAGCAAAATTATTTTTGTAAGACAAATTATCCTTTAACTTCCGGATAGCAACGTTATTATAGGACGCATTATCGACTATCACTGTCACATTCGCACCCGAATAATTAAAGTTATTTGGGGTTAAGACTAAATTGTAATAAAAATAAGTTTGGAGAAAGGACTAAATTACAATAAATAAAGTCAAGGGGCTAAGCGGTTATAAGGTTTAAACTGCCTTAAGAAAAAAAAAGAAGAGAAATGATTACTGGCCACGTGTTGGCCTAGGGGAGGGGAGGAGAGTAACTCATGCATAATTTGCATGAGTATAACCTGTACCAAAAACTAAACTTAACGAAAAAAAGGGGGGAGGAAGAGCGACAGGACCGGGAGGCAGAGGAAGCAAGGAAGGAAGAAGTGTAGGCAGTTTATAAGTGGATTTTTCTTGTCCTTTTCTCTGTATTTCTTTAATTTTTTTGGTTGATGTTAAGTTATTTTTAAGTTATTTGAGCTGGTTTAATTTGTGTTAAAATTGAATTTGTGATATATAAAATATACAAAGGAAATATAGAGTATTGATCGATAAAGGAATATATATAAATGTTTGAAAATGGGATTATTTTATGAGCACATATACACTAAAAGGAAAGGTTATAGTAGGACCATGTCCAGGATACGACAGGTTTCTGTGAGATATAAAACTATGTACGGGATACAACAACTCACGTGTGAAAGATAATTTTTTTGTACCTGGGGTACAATGAGTTATTGATGGATATGACATATATGATAACTATCATTAGGACAATGCTCGAGATTCATAAAAGCCTTTGGGGCTAATCCGAGTGGTATATATATATATATATATACATGATTTGAACCTTCGATGTGCTGAATGGTACCCATCACATCGATAACAACCTAACCTGATCCTGGTTATTTAGATAAATTGCATTATGCTGTGCTATTGTTATGAGAATTAAATTTTGAAAGGAAGTTTAATTTCTTAAAAACTGGAATTTAATTTTTATTGAGTTATTATAATTGATTGTTTAATGTTGGTTATAATTCTATTTATTTAAATAAATTATTTTATAAGTAAGATGGAAACAATTTTAAATCATCTTGAATGATTCTGTTGAATTTTGTCTACTCACTAGGTATTTTCTCGAGAAAATACTCACCACTTTCTTTTTAAAATTTTCTTTTTCAGCATAATTTAAATACTATAAATATTATGGCTATTCATTAGGTGGTAATGACGTATGATGTGGTGGGTGAAAAGATGAAAGTTCACTACTTTGTCAGACACAATATGGACGTTATTATTTTATTGCGAGTCTCCCTTGAACCGATTGCAGTTGATTACCACATGCACACTGATCGTCAGGAGTTTGAGGATAGATGCATGATAGTATGACTGTCACCCATGCCACCACCCCTAGGGTCTGGGTCTCACTAACCTAGACTTAGCTATTTGCAGACTCTTTTCTTTTGTGGTCAAGCTTATACTAGAGAGTAACCGTGTTTTGCTGTAGATAATATGGTACTCTCCTAGGAGTAGTTAGGCCTAGAGCTAGGCTTTAGGGTTATATACATTTTTGGTGTATATTTTGTATATATTTTTGTATAACCCATTCATGTTCAGCCCACATGTAGTACATTATCTATATATATTATATTAGCAGTGTGTTTACCGCACTTGCCATTAATTTATTTATGTTAGTTATTTTACACATATATACATATATTTCCTGTTAGCTAGATAATAATATTAAATAGACTCACTTTAAAAGTGACGCCTCTTCACTTCGGTACATTGGGCAGAACAGTAAGAGTAATAGTGCTATCTGACGAGGGTGTCGGTGAGGAGGGATGTCATAATTTTTGGTATCAGGGCCTAGGTTAAAAGTTTATATTTGAAAGCTTAGGTTTGAAAGTTTAAATTTAAAATTTTAGGTTTGAAAGTTTGTGTTTGAAGGCTTAGGTTTGAAAGCCTAAATTTTGATGGATTTGATAGGTTTTGAGAAGTTAAGGTATGAGACCTAGGTTAAGTGAATTTTGTGAAAATTAAGGAATATGTGTGCTGAATGGATGTTAGTTAATAACCTGATACTCAAAGGTTTGAATCACTAAAATGAACTGATTTTGAGTTTACAGGAAGATGGCAAGACCTAGAGGAGGCAGAATAAGTGTTTGTTGATAGGCCAAGAGGTAGACCGAGAGGTAGAGGTAGAGGTAAAGATCGAGGTGTCTAAGCTGATAAGATGGATCTGGTAGAGAGAGAAGAAAGTGTGGTTGAGAATCGACCATGAGAATTATCTCCATCAATAACCTCTATTGGTAATGAGGAAAACGATATATAAGGAATCGATGCAGGGAGCGAACAGGGCAGTTCGATGCCTAACGCTCCAGTGCTAAACTTTAATGTACTAAGAAGAGCATGTAACGGCCAACTGCCACCACCGGTGTAGAAAAATATAGCTAATTATCCAGTGCCGCCAATAATGTATGTATATGCTACATAATTGGCACGTACTATGGCAACTATAATGGCAGAGAAGGATAAAAAGAAATATAAAAGACTTGGAGATGCAATTGAACACGTGAAGAAGTATGGAGCATATTACTTTTACGGTACGTTAGAACCACGCTAGGTTGATAAGTGGATTAAGACCATAGAGAAGGCCTTTATTACATTGCAACTCAGTAACGAAGAAAAGATAAGCAATGTTTATGGCCTAATATTTAATAAAGTTGATGATTGGCTGACTCGAGTTCAAAATTTAAATGGCAAAGCTTTGACTTGGCAAGTATTTCAGGAGAAATTTCATAGAGAATACTTGACAGAAAACTACCGGAAGGAGAAAGTAGCTGCATTTATCAATCTAGTGCAAGGATCGATGACGGTTTGGGAATATGTTGATAAATTTGAGGATATGTACAAGTATGCAAAAAATATATATCCTACGAAAGAAAGAAAGAGTGAAAATTTTTGTGAAGGATTGCATATATCCTTAAGAGAAAAATTGAACTTGTATGTAGGAACTATATTTAGAGGTAGGGTTGAGAAAGCCATGAAGCAGAAGAAGCTAGATAAAGAATTAGAGGCTTCAACCCAAGTTAGGACTAATCAACAAGCTGAATTATCACAACAACCTTGGAGAGGAAATGAGAGTAGGAGATTAAGGTTCTCTCCATACTCCAGGAGTAATGTGAGGTCAGGAGGTAGAAATAGACCTCAAGGAAGTCAGGCATCGTTGAGATAACCAGTAATGCCATCAGGATAGATGGGCACTAGAAATGGATTATAAGGGAGATACATGTTACCTTGGTGTAATGTATATAGGAGAAATCATGTTGGAAGATATAATTAAGGTGAGGTTAGATGCTACCGATGTAATGAGATCAGACATTACATGAGAAATTGTACAAAAGTATACCCAGGAAATCCATCAGTGCAAGTATCTCATACTCCTCGTAACGAAAGAGGTGGAATGATAATTAGGGCAGGAAGGCCCACATCTATATAAAGAGAGACGGATGGTATGGTAGGAACGTCTCAAAACTAACCAAGAGAGCAAAGCACAATAGCTAGTGGCGTACAATAAGCCAGAATATATACTGTTACGGAGCAAGAGGCTGATGAGTCACCAAATATGATAACGGGCAAGGCTCACATCAATGGTAAGTGATAGTCCTAGGAAATGAAGGCCTTTAAGGCCCAAGCCCAACGAGGATCAGGCTCAAAAGAGGACATATTATCAAATTAATAATCAGTATTTTATAGGAAAATAAGAGACTTAATTGGTAAAGAAAAAGGATTCATAGAATACTAATTTGAATTGGATTATATATGTATCTCATATGTCTATAAGCATATGTTTTGTCTCTTAAATAAGGGAATTTGAATAAATTTTCTCTTGACTTAAGCATCGGAGAACCTGTTGATCAAGGATCCCAGGCTCATCTTAGTTTTTCTCTTGTGCTTGCAGGTCTTGAGAAGATTGCACATTCATCAATTGGCATTGTCTGTAGGAAATCTTATTTTCCTAATTTCAGCTCTTTCATTAATTTTCAAAGCGACGCTCTGACATATGGAAAATGTTTCGAAGCCTTTACTTTCGTAAGGAGTATCATCTACTACATCAACAGCACCTACGCATGTAATTCCACCAGTTACTCAAGGGGAGAACTCTACTCAGCCTCATGTTGGAAGTTCTAAACCATTCACTCCACCATTGAATTTGCTTTTAGATAATTCATGATTGGGATTGTCAATTGGGGCATCTCCATCATATTATGCTCCTTTCTAGCATATGCTAAGATCTCTTCCAACCATCCTCTTCCTAAATCTTCCTAAATTTTTAACTCCGCCTAACATGGCTGAAGCAAGTCAGTCATTTATTCCATCAAATTTGCCTCTATTGTATAAAGAGGCATTAATAAATAATCTCAAATCTCAGCTCCACTTTGTGCAACAACAGCTATTATATTGGAGGTATCTCTTATCCCCTTACATCTATAGCACCAACCAGTGTCATGGGTAATACTCAGTAAGATGGATGAACACCATTCAGGAATGAGCATGGCGAGTCGCATGGAAATAGGAGTCAACCACTCAGGGGACATGAATCTAATTTGGAACAAGAAGCAGAGTCTGATGCTCTTTTAAAAGAGAGGACCGACTTTAATCATTAATTGTGAGAAGCAATGCATAAAGTCTGAACAGGACCAGACGAAATAGAGGAATGCATATTGGATGGAAGCACTATGTTCATCAATAGCATAATGACAACATATATACCATTAAAGTTCAAGGTTCCCTCTCTAGATTAATATGATAGAATTGGTGATCCAGTAGCTCATGTCTCTATGTTCCAAACAAAGATAATTTTGAAAAATGTTAATAATGCTATAATGTGTCGAGTATTCCCTACTACTCTCACGAATACAACTCAAAGGTAGTTTTATAGACACTCAAAGAACTCGATATCTACCTTTGAGAAGTTAGTAGAGCAATTTAAAACTCAGTTTATCATGAACATTCCACCAAAGAAAAGCATAAATGATTTGCGACTTTGTAAACAAAGTGACAATGAGACACTTAGAAATTACCTTGACAGATTTAATAATATTACCATGCAAATCAAACATCTGAGTAACAAAGCAGCAATAGATGCATTGAAGTATGGTACCAAGATGGAAAACTCAGAGATAAAATAATAACGAAGAAACCTCAAACTTTCCCTAAAGCAATGGCTATTGCCATAAGGTTAATTGACCTCGATGAAGATATGAGGGAGATGCGGATAAAAGAAAGTGAAGAGAAGGCCGTAAAGAAAAGGGATGAGATAAAGATACTAGAAAAGAATACAGTTCAAGCTTTTAACTAAAGAATGATGATAAGAGGTATGCTCCCTTAAATACACTAAGGTCAGAGATCCTTATATGGATCAAACAAAATGGAATTGATATACCAACTCCGCAGAAGCTTAATCCACTTTCAAATGGGATAAGAGATAAGAATCGGTATTATAGATATCATCGAGATCATGGTCATGACACAAACAAATGCTGAGATCTTAATATTAAAATAGCTCGGTTGGTAAGAGTTGGATTCTTAAGAAAATTCACTAAGGATCCCCCAAAATGATAAAGAAATTCTAAAACTCGGAGTGATAATCAAAAAGATACGAAAAGAAATTGTAAGGATGTATCAGGGGCCATTAATATGATAATTAGTGGTGAATCAACATCAGAAAGGAGAACAAAAAGACTTAAAAAAGATGTATGTATGGTAGGAACCAATTCCTCCATTCCAACTATCACAATGAGTCAGGAAGATGGACTTCATTTCAAACAACCCCATAATGGTGCATTGGTATTTAGGACATATATAAAAAATTATTTGGTCAAAAGGATACTTATAGATGATGGAAGTGCGGTTAATGTTTTAACATGGGAAGCCTTTCAAGCACTGGGAGGCTCATTAGTAGATATAAAGCTGATCTCTAATTCAATAATAAGCTTTTATGGGGGAACAGTTCAACCAATGGGTAGTGTTGAGTTGGACATAGAATTTGGAAATCGAGAGTCAGCAAAGCATATTATATTGAAAGCCTTATTCAATGTAGTAAATACTCGGCTTGTTTACAATGGAGTCATTGGGAGACCGATCTTATGGGAGACAGGAGCAGTAATAAGTATTAAATACTTAATGATAAAAATCCCCATCCTAGGACAAGTTATTATGATTAAAGGAGATCAGGAAGCCGCTAAATAGTGTTATTAACTTGCAACTAAAGATGAGTCAGAAGCCTTCCTGATAGAAAATTTTTTTGATGGTGAAAAATAAGGAGTAAGGCCTGAACCAGTCGACGAGCTAAATGAGTTAAAACTCATTAATGGTAAGCTGATTAAAATTAGTGAAGAGATGTCTGACCAAGTGGAAACAGAAATCAAACAAGTGCTTTAAAATCACACAAGTACTTTAGTAACACAGGCATCAGAGATAATTGGAATCAATAACAATGTAGTTGCTCATAGCTTGAATATTGATCCCTCTATTAAACCGGTAGTATAGAAAAAGTGGAACTTTACTTTGGAGAGGTAAAAGATTATAGCAGCTATAGGTGGCGGGGTTTAACGTGCGCCTAAGTGTCCGGTGACTACGGCACTGTGCAGGCTCAGGGTCTACTAGGAATACAACTTTAGGCCTTGATAGGCTTAGGTCGGAGAATGGAGTTGCCACCCGGGTAAAATCCGAGAATACTTTTACAGTATCTGGATCCCACGGAGGAAGCCCAACAGCCGTTCTCAGAGATTGGGTTCAGAAATTGGGTATGGACTTTTGAATGGCTCACCCGACCTTGCGATTGACCTCCGTTTGTGTTTTATGTTTTATTATTTTTAATTACTTAATCATTCCTTTAATTACATGCAAATGGGCCTCCATCAATTTCTAAATTTTAATTTTAGCCCACGTTATTAATTAGTCCATTTAAATGCAATTTTAGGCCTGGATCCATATATCCACACACCATTCCACAATAATCCAAAATAAAATAATAAAAATAAAACAACCAAAAATAAAAGCACATACAAAGAAAGGAGGGAGGAGAAAAGAGTTACAACCCATTTCATGCAAATAAAATAAAAAATAAATAAAACATAATTTAAATGTACTAAAGCCTAAAATTAATAAAAACACTCTAAACATTAAATAACCCAATTATATTAACCAAAAAATAAATAAATAATTAATAAATATCTAGTTAATCAAACCATCATCAATTAATAATAAATAAAAAATAAAAATAAAAATAAAAATATTACATAACAAATAATCAAGCTAAAAATAAAAGAGCAACTAAAATAAAAGAACTATAAAATAAATCAAATAAACAAATAAGAATAAATAAAAATAAGAATGCCAAATGAAAATAAAAAAAATTTTAAAAACTAATAAAAACTAAATAAAAAAATAAGTGGTTGTTCGTTGATGGCAATAGTGCCATCGACCAACCAAAAAAAAAAACAATGGAAGTTAACGGCAATAGTGCATGTATAGCATTGTTGCCGACAATAAAAAATTATATTTTTTTAAATAATAATAATAATAATAATAAACACATACTTAAATTAATTAATTAAAAATAAATTCAACTATAATTCACATAATCATGTAATCATGCTTTAAAATAGAATTTGAACTAAATAATCAAGGAAAAAAATACAAAAGGAAGAGAATACTTATTGTGAAAGTAGATAGCCCTCAGAAGCTCCTTTAGCAAACTGCAATGGTGAGTCCCACAGTGTAAGGCTAAGTCCCTCTCTTTTTTTTTTCTACATTCTTTTTTCTGATTCTTTTCCAAAAGATTTTAGGATTTTCTCTCTAGCCTCCTTCCACCTCTCCCTTCCTTTTAGGGTTTTTTTTCTTCCTTTATTCTATTAGGGTTTTTTTTTAAAATTTTTAGTGGACTTCTTTTTAGGCTTGGTCTGGTGGGTCTAATGGATTTTGGTTCAATTGGATTGTAGGCTATTTGGGCTCTGATGGATTTTAGTTCAATTGGGTTGTAGGCTATTTGGGCTTGATTCTCTCTTCAGAAAGGGCTAGTCCTTTAAACCTTACACTGTTGGACCTATTTTCTTGGGCTTTTATCACTGGACTTTTATCTTATGGGCCGGGTCAGACCGTGTATCCACAGTTTGCCCCCTTAGTTTTTGGAAAACCGTTAAAGTGCAAATTTTAAAATTGGTTTTTCAAAAAACAACATACATGAAACAAAATAAAAGTGTCACGCCTTAACCTTCACCATTATCAACAGTAATTTATCTTCTATACATAATTAATGAGCTTTTTAAGGTTATAATCTATCCATATCCATTTGATATAAATATGTACCACCGAAAACTTTTCTTATTAATATCACATTCTTTGCTTACATCACTAGACATCATCAATCATCATTATGAATCATGCATCCCACAGTATATAATGCTAAAATCCATAAGTACACTGTAGTGTAAACCATTCATCCATTCATAATATATATAACATTCTTAAATACAGTAATCCCAAATATAATACAACTTAAGAGTACTAGAAGCTAATACAAATATTACCAAATATACCAAAATCAAACCTAGCATCTAGTCTCTCCAACAGAACCTCGGATCGCAGTCCGGTAAGATAAAGGTACAGCAGCACGTCTCAGGTCTAGGTCAACTCCCAACTAGCCCACTGGCTCAAAAGTCACTCTGGTGACACGCTC
>CATIWO010689795.1:0-71530 GCA_949673435.1 Macaranga tanarius | reverse complement strand
GGCCAGCCGCACAAGGATCAAAGATTAAGGATTGCACTATGGATTCAGGTACGCTTCCGCTACAGTGTATTGATTTCTTAATTGATTTGACATGAGATTGGTTTCTAGGGTTTTATTTAATTTGGGGATTTTCCCAACATCTACCACTAAAATCTGATCACCTCCCACCACTTGGGCATTGCATTTTATAATAATAATAATAAAAATACTCCTTTATTATCATTATTAAGACTTGTAAGGTATTCGTCCAAGCTAAGCATAGGCCCTTTGCTTACCCATTTTGTTGACTTTTTACATGATCAATGTGACTATCGATCTTAAATTAATATTGATTTTGACAATTAATTTTATTTGCTAATTTGTGTATTTGAGTGTAATTATTAGTTGGATCAAAGCCATATATATTGGGCCAAATTTTGAAGACAAAGAACTCAATTCGTTAATGTTGGAGTGCCCTCACGGTACTGGTGACGATCGTGAGGAGCACCACAAGACTAAGGTCTTTAAGAAGCTAAAATTGAAGAAAATGGTTGCGCTGCGCATGGTTTGCCCTGATGATCATGAGGAGGACTCTCACGAGTGAGTTGGCAGCCTATGCAAGGGCTATTTCGAAGCTCCAATGATTATAATTTTGAACCTTACGACCGTGACACCTCTCCTCACGATCGGAAGCATCAAATTTCCTACAAAAAGTAAAAGAAATATTAAATAAAGTTGGAGGTTTGTTGAAAACAAAAATCAGTTCAAAAATTATATTTTCACCCTTCACCATAAATATAAGCTCAAGACATTATTTGAAGAGTTAGAGAGTTGGTGGAGTAAATTAATCATGTAAATTCATTCAGCCGAATTTTATTTTTTCCACATTTCTTTGAATATTCTTTGTTTGTAAATAAACTCTTATTATGCTTGAAATTACTCTTTTATTGAGAGTTAGGTGTGTGATTAGTTAATGTGATTCTCTGTTCTACTCTTTCTTAAGGTTAAGAAGTGGGCAGTAAGGATCAATCAATACTAGATTGGTGTTGTGCTTTGTATAAGCACCTTGATTATATAGGTTTAAGTGTGAGCTTTGAAAACACTTGAGAAAAGGTTTAAGTGTGAGACTAGAAAATACTTTATGAAAAATTTTGAGTGAACCTAGAAAACTCATTATTGTAAGGTTTGTGTTGAACCATAAAAATACGTTATTATAAAATAAAATTGGAATGGGTTTGAAAATCCTAACTTGGGGATACGTTAGATAGAGGATATATGATTAGTTATAATCTGAACCTCTTAAATCATTGTGTTCTTCATTCTTTTCTTATTATTGTTCTTATTCTCGATTGTGCCCCTTTAGAAGAACCTTAATCACTTTCATTTTTTCTTTTTTCTTTTTATGTTACTTTTAATTCACTCATTAGCCTTATTCACCCCTTTCTAAGATTTTACACATTTAGTTATATAACAATGCAATTTCGAAACCTATACAGTCTCATTATATAAGTCATCTTATTTTCATTTTTTTTTATTTTAGCTAAGAACAATAAGGTGGGGGAATAGGATTTGATAATCCTTTTTAGATAGTGAACTATCAAGGGCTTCCTCAAACCTTGACAATTCCATAATATAAGTCTCATATTGATAAGGAAGCCATTTTAGGTTGGCTCCTTCCACCATTAGTAGATTAACACCACACCTGAGTCGTTTCTCATTCTCTCATTCCTCTATCTCTACATTATATTTTTTAGTCATTTTCTCCTTTCTTATTCAAAGTCATTTCTTAGTTTTAATCTTCCTTTGTGTGATGTGCTCTTCTGGCTAATTATTTCAATTTATGTCTTTTTTACTTGGTTAGTGTGATATTAGGGAGAGTTTGTTTGAGGTAGTTATTTTTAAGGGGTTGAGCTTAGGTAAGGTCTTAAGGAGTAAGAGGAGGAGGTGAGTAAGATGTAGGTGGTAGGAGATGTTGATTAATTAATCTATAGAAATGTGAGATAAAGGAACACATTCATAGGTGAACACATTTAGGGGTTCTAAGATTTGAATGAATTTTTCTATAAATACTCTTATTTTTTAATTAATAAGAGGAGTTTTTTAAGAATTTTGAAAAACTCTATTATTTTGGAGACCTGAAACCGTACTAAAAAGCCATATTTGGACTAGTTTTAGGTATTTCTTAGCTTTGAAGCACGCCTTGTGAAGATCTAAAACATATCTCTAGCCACTTTCTTATAATCTTTTTAGGATTTTTAGATCCCACCAAACCAAACCAGACTACATCTTAGCTGAAATACGCTTCAAAGGTAATAATTTTGCATTCACATGCCATTCTTCACTAAAAAGGCGAGAATAGCTTGTTTGAACCCTTTGAAAATTCTTCTCATTCCCACTTTCTAAAAAAATAAGCTTAGCCCAAAAACACATTCTAAGGACCAAAAATTAATAGCATTTTGCATGTTTATTTTTCCGTTCTACATCTCTTTTTCTCTTTTTCATTCTGCTTTCTCACAAAATCGTAAAATGCCAGCAAACTTATGAAATTGTGATGTGATATGATTGTGCTTGTGTGATGAAGTTTAGCCTCCCTGCATGCTATGTACTTATGGATGTTTCATTTAATTAAATGCTTACTTGCATTTTGTATCTTCTAACTCAGGATGCAAATATTCCAAATGTTGCAGCTTTGTGTTGTAATGTGCATTTTTGTGTCTTCTTATTGCATTTTGACATTAAAACCATCATTTTTGTGGTAAAGTTTACATTTTTATTATATTTTACGTGAAGTTGAATTTTTATCATGAAACTCCCTTTTTTGTATTTAAATTGGTATTTTGCATTCATTTTTAGCATAAAAATCATTTTTAGGTTGTACGCTAAAAATTGCATTTTTAATGTCAAAGTTGCATTTTTACCATTTTGGGTTTAAAGTTTACATTTTTAGTCAATTTTTGCATAAAAAAATAATGTTTTGCATTTATCTTTGATTTAAAAATTCATTTTTATATTTTCTTTAAAAAATCATATTTTGAGTTGCCAAAATTGCATTTTCACCAAACCTATATTGAAGTTACCATATTTATGCAAATATTATGTTTCCATCATTGTTCATAAGTATGGTAACTTGTAATGTAGGTTTATTAAAAAATTGTACTTATGTAGATTTTATATTTAAAGCTTATATCTTCATCTTGAAACATTACACTTGCATCATGAAAATTATGATTTCATATAAAAACCCATCTTTTAACTACATTTACATAAAAACTGTATTTTGGGCTAGAATTGCATTTTTGGTCCCATGATGATAAAAATAATCATATCTACTAGTTACTTATTGTTGTTTCTCATATTGTCTATTAAGGTGTTAAGAATATGTCTAAACACTTGAAATGCCATGCCTAAAGCATGTTATATTAGCAAGTTATGCATTTCACTGCTTATGTCATTTTTTGCTATATTGTTATGCCTTTATTTAACTGTCCTCGCCTTAATGTGATGAGAGTGGATGAGTGGAACGAATGGAATATTATTGTACTAACCTTTGTTTTGCAGGTTTTATTAGACTTAGGATTAGATTTATCTTCCCATACCTTTTTATCTCTTTCAAATGTATTTACTAGGATTGAAAGTCTTGTACTCCTTAATCCCTTTTCTATTTTTCTTTTATTTTATGGTGAATGACTATATATATTATGCTTGTTGTGAATGTTGTGGATACTTACATATACAAACCATTATGAAATCAAAACTAGGGTAATGTGATAAGGAAAATAAATTATGTATAATGAGAAACAATCAAGTAGAAATCTCTTCCAGACTCAGAATGTCTAATAAAAAGAAATCAGATTCTGTGCAGTTTGAAATCTGTTTTCTAATTCTTAAGTGATCAAGTGGTGACTCCAAAACATAAACATTGGCTTCCTCCCCGATGCCAATCCCATTGACCCTCAAATCTGGAATAAAAATTATTAGGCTGACCTCGACCGATCACAGTTGGGTCAGAGTAGGTCTAGTAGTTCCTCATCCAGGCCCAATTCCTTCGGTATAGATAAGGCAATATAAATAATGGGAGAGTCATTACCTTTTCTCAAATGTCTCGGTGTCTTTACAATCGTAGGTTGTTGGTCAGAGGATTTTATCTTATTTAAAACCTGAAATTTCTCGATTATCTTATCCTTCCTGCTGCCTGACACTAACAATGTCTTGGTGTCTACATGTTTTTGGATATTTCTATTTTTTTATATTACTACTCACCTTTATAGTATGGTGGTGATTAAGAAACCCTAAGTTTATATTGCCCCTTTAGCGGCTAAAATATTATTAATGGTTGCATAGTTACTGCTTTGTGTGCTACCAAAACTATAAGTTCTCATCCATAACCCAAATATATTTTCTTTAGTTAGTTGGCTAACTTCCAATTCAGGGCATTCTCTTAACCTATATCCTACAACTTTACAGGTAAAATAAATATCCACACTTCTTTCATAGCGACAGTATAACCATTTCCAACTACTGTCATTACTTTACTTAAAAAAATATAGTGTGAAAGGGTTTATTAACATTAAACTTAATCTTGATACATATGTAGCTTTTCCACCTCATCTCATCTCCTTGTAGGAGGTCAACATCTATGAGTTCATCAAATAAAGATCCTATTATGACCATATTGTCTTTGTTGATATGGTTGGGGGTAAACTATGGACTCGTTGTTACACCCACTCCACTAGCTATGGAGAGGCGTGACAAGCTAGCTAACTGGTTGTGCTAATACTGCAAATAAAAATAATGTAACTGGAGAATGCTAAAATATATTTACATATCAAATTCTCCTTTAAACATCCTTAACTGTTTTAAATATGAGTTCACCAAATACATCATAGAGTATTCTTAAACATAATTAAAAGAATAAAATACTAGATGATTGACACAACCTCCACTAGACTTCAGAAAAAAAATAAGGTTGGGTCCTACAGTTTAGTGCTGCTACTCCAAAGGATCTGAAAAATTTTAAATAAAAAAGGTGAGTACAAAAATATTTAGTGAATGGTTACAGTAAACTAAAGTGGGAACATTAGCTAATTATTATAATAACTTTACAAATATATCTATATAAATTGTTATGATGAAAGCTATAAAACTGCTGAAACAATTCTTATAAATTATTAATAGTCTATCTTGCTGATAACTGAGATACTACACAAATGTAGCTATATAATGGCTATAAAACTGAAAGAACATTTATAATCATCTTCATCCATACACTCATTAAATGTGTAACTAAAAGATTATGCTAGATTGCTGATACATTGGGTACAATGATGACGCTGGCAGTCCAAGTGTATATATATATATAATACTAGTCATGCGCATGCACAGAGCTGCCCCCCAAGGGATAACTACCCGATTATACGCCCCAAGACTATATATACAATCAAGTGTTGTCCTCAAGACAGTTGCTAAGTAATATTACTGATATAAATATATATAACAAGCTGAGATAAGATACCAGTCATCATGGTATAATCTAAAGGATACATATTATGACTGTATAGACTTGTTTATAAATCAAAACATTCATGTATATATAATAATGCTCATAAAGTATAATAGCTGAATCTTTAATTAATGCTAGTATCAATATACTGCTGAGAATAATCATTTCATAAAATAATAATACAAACACATACTTGCTTTAAACTGCTTTAGCTATATCGGTAACAAATATATTGCTATATGTTCTCAAGTACTAATACATATGCTAAGAAATTTATAAAACATTAATAGTAATTAAAATAATTGATAAAAACTATTTGTAAGGCAACATCAGTAAATCATAGGAAAATATTATATATCCTTCAACATTTTTGTACATATACTTTCAAAAACTAAAGTTATAGATTTAGCCACTTACCTGAGCTTGTTGAGCTAAAAACTAGTTAACTGGATTTGACCTAGGCTCTACCACTACTACAGATTATGATCATAAAATTCAAGAACCAAAACATAAAATTATGAGTTTTCTATCTAAATTCTACTCAACTTAATCAATCTATGGCTAAAAGATATGGTCTATAACTCAAAAAATGGTCCAAAACAGCTTTGATTAGGGTTTCAGGGCTCGAAAAGGCCACTGAGGTGCCTCCCTAGTGCACTGAGGCACCTCCTCAGTGCTGAGACATTACCTCAGCAGCACTAAGGGCCTCTTCAGTGCTGAGGCATTACCTGATCGATATAAAATCGCATAGAATGCAGAAATAGCCCCGTTTTGAGCTAAAAACACCAAAAATCAATCCCAAACACAACATTCCTTCCAAAAACATGCATTACAAATGTTTTTCTAACCAAACCAAAGCTTCTAACTTAACACAATAATCAAAACAAGCAATTCTATCAAAATTCAAAAGTTTGAAGTAAAAAATAAATTCATTTACCTCAAATGCTTGAATTCAATACCAACATTAATTTTGAAAGTATAAGCTTAAGAAATTGAAGTTCTTTGTTTAAAAGAAGTTAAGTAGAGGATGAAGAAGAAAGAAAAGAAGAAAGAAAGAAAGAAAATAATGAAAGAAGCCATGAAAATGAGAAGTAAGCTTAGGAAAGAGGAGATGCTATAGTGCTCTTTTTTTTTCAAAATAAAATAATCGTTTAGTCCCTCAAGTATACCCCAATAACCTAATAGGTCCATAAATTTATTTTCTAATCCTATAAATTACTATAGGATAGTTAATCTTAAGATCAAGATATTACACTTGTACCCAAAAAGGATTGTGGTTGAGCTCTACTTTCCCAATGGCTAGTTCTGGCTTTCATTCTTCCAAGACTATTAGTTGGTTATTGATGCACTTGCGGCACCCATTATTATGATGATCAAATTTTGTCACTGTCTATTATGAGTGATGAAATTTATTATGAGTGATGAAATTTGATGTTTATATGACAGATTTTATTGCCAAAAAAATTGTTAAATCTTATAGTGATGGCCTTCCATTTAGTTATTGTTGAGCCTGTACTTTGTTAATAAAAGTAAAAATGAAAAGAGGATAAAGATAAATCTGATGTCAGTATTTCTTAAGATTTAACAATCGAGTGTTTGAACTTTTAAAAGTTACAATTGAGTGTTATAACCTATTTTAGTATTATATACTAGTGTATTTTACCAATAATAAACAAGTTGCCCATAGCTTTCTACTAACTAGACATATGGAGTTGGTGACATAGAATTGCACATAAAATTTATGTGATAATTAACAGAAAAATGACAATATTAGCCCTACCGCATAAGTGATTAAAATAAAAAATGTAACAATTAAGTGTTATTGGATTGAGAGTCGGAGGAGGAAGTGGAGGTGGCGGTGGAGCATAGGAGTACATGGTGTAGAGAAGGAGTACCAATTTGAATATTCTTTTTAATTTTTTGATCACTGACTTGTGGGTTTTGTTGATCGAATGAAGAAATTATATGGGTGTTAAGTAGTTTGTTCTATTGCATGCTTTAGTTAATGGCTCGATACGCTTAATAGTATGTAAAGTAGCTACTTTGTGTTTATTTATTGGTTTGGATGTAGATTGAGTTGATTTGATGAGTACCCATTTGGGTATTTTTTATTTTTCTTTTTTGGTTCTTATTTATAATGAGAAAGGTAAGGCCTTTTTTTATTTGTTTTATGCTTATTCAAGCACTATATTCAAAATATGTTGTTTCTTACTTTGAAAACTATGTATCCATCTTTTCTTGCTTGAAATGTATAATAGGTTCTTGAAAAGAGTTTTTCTTTTTAGTGTTAGTGCCACTCTTATAGGATTTTGGATTTTCAATTTTTTTCTTTCTTTAGTTTCTGTAAGTAGCTTATTGTTATGTTTATTTTATGTTTTAGTTTTTAATTATATTCTTCTTCATGGTGATTAGTCTTTTATGCACTTAATTTCTCATGCTCTTTGAAATGCATTTTTTTAAAATTTTGTAGCCTCTACCTAATTTATTATTTTGTTTAGATTTATTACTATTGTTTAAACAAATCCCATTGACCCATTACTATTGAAGAAATTTTAAAAGAAATGTAATCAAAAGCTTAATTCAATATGTTGATTGATGGGTAATGTGAAGGAAAATGTACATGCAAAAAGAAAATAGAGATGACTAAGAGGAAGGAAGAGATGAAAGGAAAAGAAAGTTCTATAAATGTGCTCTAGTTCATGGAGAAATAAAGCAGGATGAGAAATGGGGGCTAATGGAGGAGGAGGAGGAGCAGAAGCAAAGCGTAGGAGATAGTGAAGGGTTGTTCCTTTTTTTTATTTAATTTTAGTTGACTTTTTATGTAATTTCAGGTGCTCAATGCATATGCCTATCATGTGCTTGTATTTAAGCTATTCACTTGTCCATATCATTTAAAATTATGGGTCCATATTGATACATGTTAGCGAATATACTATTTTATAATATTTTTATAGGTTGCCACACCAAATTGTAATATTAAAAAGTTTAAATACTCAATTATTAATTTTTCAAAAGTTTAGACACCAAATTTATCTTTATCCCAAATGAAAAGTGGCCCCTTATCCTTTCTAACTTTTAGTTCATGTTTAATCCATCGAGACTTAGTAAGTGCCTCCTTGACAGTAGGGTATTCCATATTCCTAGATGTTATATGTTGCCCATTAGGACACTCATCAAGAGCTAGCTTGTTTTTTAGTGTAAAAAATGGTTCATTTGATTGAAATTCTTGGGTTTTCTCAATCAATTACTTGACTATTGATGATGTATCATTCATTGTAGTTGAAGTTGTTGTATCTTTTTAGTAGGATCAATGGTGGTTGGAGTAGTAATATAGGGTGTAGGAAAGTGAAGCCAATATTGATTCAATAAGAATAGTTAAATAAAAAACCAAAAACTCATAAAATAAAGTGCGAGTTGATTACCTCGATCAAACTTAAAAATATTTGGCTTTTGAGATCATTTTCGTCAGTGCAATCCCACCTACCCATATCTTTCTTCAGTCTTAAGCATTTAGAAAGATGACCACGAATGGTCGGATTAAGGATACTCGGATTCTCAACTCGACTCTCAAACCAAGGGATGAGATTGGGGCATCTTTTGAGTCTTGGACGCTTAAAATGAATCGAACCTCCATTTACTGCAGGCTCGTAGGTATTGTCGGAGCCCTTTGGCCGCTTCCCCTTTTATTTCTCTGAAGGAACAGTAGTATCTTTAGGAGATAGTGGAATTCCATAATATTCAACACTCAGCGGATGGTCTGGTTGATCATCAGGCTTTGGCGTCTCATCTACACAATCATCAATACCCTCCATAAAATCATCAATGATATTAGCCATCTACAAAAGCAAAAAAGAAGAGTTAAAAAATATCTTCGGACTCGTGAATTGAACTTATGATATTATAAATACCAACATCCATTGGATGCTCATGCCTATAGATAAACTTCTCAATATAAATATTTGCAGAAGGTTCCAACGTGGAATATTGAGAATGAAGCTCGGCAAGTAGAGGAAGATCATCCTCTATAAACTCTAAAGATCATTTTATAATATGGGCTTCGTTTGACCATAATGTTGGAATATTGAGGAAGTCGGATTCATGCTCGATAATGAAAAATCAATTCCTCCAAGCTCAGTTAATATCGGCTAATTTTTTAAATATGCCAAAGGTAGCTAGTATGGCAGACATAAAATAGGTCAGATCATCTTTCTTCTTTATCAAGGAAAACATGTTTCTATGCATTTGTATCGAGGGTTCGTGACCTTACGAATGAACCAGTTCACAAAAGGCTATTAGAAACCTATACCCGTTAGGATGTAACTGTCCTGGGGCTATAGCATAGCACGAAAGAACTGTTTAAGGAAGGGATCTAGAGGGAACCGAAGGTCTCCCTCTAGTTAATCAATATATATGACTATTCTTGCCTTCCTTGTTTGGGTTGTGATGGGCCCTAAAATGGGAGTAGGCCTCGAATAGCCTATATTTTTTTAGGAATTTTATACTTCTTCCTACACATGTGGATTACTCCCCTAATGAGTTGGGGAGGGAACTCAGAAGGATCTAAAGGCAATCTAGGAGCCATTTCACAAAATAATTTACAGACGTTTAAATTTAAGGATCAAAACGAAAGAAAGAGGGAAAGAGAGTGACCTTGGAGCCTCGAGAATTGAAGACACAAGCTTCCTATCGCCAAAAAATTCTAGAGAGAAGGCAAAGGATTCTAGAGCGAAGGTAAATATTTTTAGAGAGAGAGAATCTTTTGAGTAAAGTGAAAGTGATAGACGATAAATTTATAATGGAAAAATAATTTTAGTATTCCTCAAATGTCCTCGACGGTTATAAATTACCATTTGACACGATAAAGGGTATGCTAGGAATACAAAAATATTAAAACATCGAAAGGGAATTTGAAGGGTTTCCTCGATTAAAGAGAACAATAGGACACGTGGAAACTCAATAGCAAGCCGTATGTTTTTACACTTAAACTGACGAGTCCCTTCCGTACAAAGGATGAATTCGAAGGTTGAAGTTCATAAGACATTCAAAGATCCAAAGTAAATTCGATTCTCAAACATGCGTAAGATACGAATATCTCAAGGTTCATTAGGAGTTAACGAGTTCTTTAGATGCTCGTAAAACCAAGTTTTATAAAAGAACGAATCTCTCAAGATTCAACCATTTTATAGACGAATATCCCTATACTCATCAAAAAGCAGCTGAGCAAGTGGTTCAAATGATGAAAGGACGATGATCTTTCTCAAACATAAATATTCGATACTATTGGGAAGGACTTTTGATAGTCCTATAAGGCCTATATGGGCCCAAATCTAGAAGTTCAAGTCCAAAGAGGACTTTATATCCATATGAGAATTATTATATAATTAGGATAAAGTCACTTAATTATTAAAGGACAAGGATTCTTAATATACTACCAATTCGAGTTGGATTAGGTATGTTTCTTTTATGCCCATATATAGGCTCATATTTCTCTTTATTAGATCATCTTGAATATATTTTCTCTAACTTGAGCATCGGAGAACCTGTGGATTAAAGATCCTAAGCTCATCCTAGTTTTCTCTTGTGCTTACAGGTCTAGAGGAGATTTCACATTCATCAATAATTATTAAGGTGTGAGATATTAAAGATGCAGGGTAGGGAGTAAAGATAGTTCATTTGGGTGTGGGCTAAGGTTCGATGTGATGGCCTGGGTGGAGGCGAAGATGAGGGTTCTAATAATATTTTTTGCCTTTCATATTTCTAAGAATCTACAAGTTAGAGCCTGGTAAAGATAATGGGGCACATAGAAAAAAAAAGGCATCTAATCTATCAAGACACTACAGGACTTTAACCAAAGAAAATTTTAAAGATGGTTTTGAGATACTTAAGATGTATTTATAAAAATAATAAATTTACTTCATCCACCGACCTCGAATCGTTATTTTTCATGAATATAATGTTGTAAATATTTCAAAAAGTACTATTCCACAATCTTTATAAATGGACATTTTTATTTTTATTATTAGATATATTTTGATAGACTTGTAAAGAGCAAAAAATAGAAAGAAATTTTGTGCATGAAAAATGGATTTTTTTTTTACTTTGGATCTTATACAGAACTTTTTTAAGGGAGATCAAAAGGGGAGTGGGAGATTGAACCCTCTACCTCTACCAATGCATTAGCCCCATAACAGAATGGTAAACCATCTATCTTAAACGGGTTAGGCTGAGAATTGGACTTAGCCTATTGATAGCCTAACTCCCAATGCGTGAGATATACAAGAAAGTCCCATACAAACTTAATTTTACCATTTTAATTATTAGTTCATTCCAAACTTGATTTTACCACTTCAATTATCAATTTATTTTTAATAATTTAGAGTGGAATATTTTACTTAAAGTTTAAATACTTAGTATTTACTCAATTAATTTTTATCATAATATTAGTTAATTTCTTTCATAACCTTAAATGTTATGACTTGATATATGTTATTTATCATGAATGTTCTACATGGTATTTCAAATTTAATTTTTAAACATTGGCTGTTTCAATGAATTCACTAATTCGGTATAAATAGAGATATAATCCTAAAAAATACTAATACATGACAAATAAGTTTTTAAGAACATTACATGTTCTGCTTCTGATAATTCAGACTTCATTCTCTTATGTTTTTCCTTGTATATGTCTACAACATACAACGACAATGCTTCTAATGGAGTCCTGATATGGAGCTGCGGTACGTCTCCAATCCATCACCGCGTAATACGCGGACTATTGCCATTGATTTTGACACAGATGGAGCCACATCCTGTATATGATTTTGACACAGATGGAGCCACATCCTGTATTATCAAAATTTCTTTTACAGATGCGTCAGCAGGGTTTACTAATGCCTACAATTATGTTGGGGTTGGATGAAAGGCCATGGCTTTTGTTTCCATGACTAATGACTAAAATATTTTAATTAATTTATTATTATGATTATATGTAATTTGTAGTTTAATTTTTAGGAATAAATGCATAACTAGTGTCTAAATTTTATAGTTTATATTATAGTATTTGAACTATTTTTTTACAATAAAGTGTTTGGACGGACAAAATTTTTTTAAATTGATGTTTTTAGCAGACTTTGTAGATTAAAGTACTCTTATTTTAAACAACTCATTAACTTAAATGCCCTTCTATTATATTTATCTTTATTTTTTATTCTTTTCACATTTAAAAATTATTTTCTTTCACTTACATATATTAAACTTGTAAGTGAAATATGCAGAATATCATTAAAATAAAACAAAAATGGATCCATTATTATTAAAACAATAAAATAAAATAAAAAATCTTTAAATATTTTTCAGATTTATATCAAAGAGTGAAATTTGAAAATAAAAATTCAATTTAATTAAGATAAAAATAAAAATAAAATAATAAAATAATCTTTTTAATAAATAAAAATTTACTTTAATTAAAATCACAAAATAAAAATTAAAACAAAAAATAAAATAAAATAATATTTAATTTATCTAGTTTAGTTTGATAAATAAAAATAATATTTTTTATTTCTAATAATTTTTAAAGGAAATAATTAGAACAAAAAAGAAAATGAAATCTAATATAAAATAAGGATATTTAAGTTAATTTACTATTTAAAGTAAGATACATAAGCACTTTAACCTGTAAAACTTATTAAAAACACCAATTTAGAATTTCTTTTACCGATTCATACACTTAATTGTAAAAAAATTTATTCAAACAATAAAAAATAAAAAATTTAAATACCATTTATATATTTATTCCTATTTTTATTATAATTATGAAAATAAAGTACTGTTATCAGTATTATATTATATTATCTTATATTTTTTTTTATGTAACATCTGATAATAGTTCGTGTAATGTGCAAATCTATGATTAGTGGTTACAAGCCTAAATATATACATATATATAAATTGAATTTTAATTTGATTAATAAATAACAATTTGAGTCTATAATTATTTTTTATAAAATAAATTTCACTTTATTAATAATAAGCAAAATGCATACAATTAATAAAAATTAACAAATAAAATTTACTATCCTTCTTGTTGGATGTGTAACACATGAAATGTTGACCCATTTAGAGATAAAGGGGCTAAAATTTAATATGAACTAATTGTATATCCTGTATTACGTGGACTATTTATATTTATTGTTACTTTTTACTATTTAATAAATTTTTTATTTTTTATTTTTTATTTGAGATGTTAATTGATTTCGTCAATTTATTATATTATTTGTATACATATTTTTATTGGTATATATAATAATAGATAAAGAATGTTAGTTATGCAACCTAAAAGTAACTCCTCAAAATTTAAAAAATTTTATTCAATTACAACATTTATAATGGGCTTTTTTTTATTTATTATAGAAAAATATTGTGAATGTTAATAAATTAACATAGAAGTTTTTAGAGGTAAATGCCCAATTAACATAAAAAAATTTATTCAAACAATAAAAAATAAAATATTTAAATACCATTTATATATTTATTCCTCTTTTTATTATAATTATAAAAATAAAGTACTGTTATCAGTATTATATTATATTATCTTATATTTTTTTTATGTAACATCTGATAATAGTTCGTGTAATGTGCAGATCTATGATTAGTGGTTACAAGCCTAAATATATACATATATAGAAATTGAATTTTAATTTGATTTATAAATAACAATTTGAGTCCATAATTATTTTTTATAAAATAAATTTCACTTTATTAATAATAAGCAAAATGCATACAATTAATAAAAATTAACAAATAAAATTTATTATCCTTCTTGTTGGATTTGTAACACATGAAATGTTGACCCATTTAGAGATAAAGGGGCTAAAATTTAATATGAACTAATTGTATATCCTGTATTACGTATTACGTGGACTATTTATATTTAGGCCTATTTGTAAAAAAAATCCAAATCTTTGTGACTATTTGTAATCTAATCCCAAACTTTTAATTTTTGCAATAATGTCCCAATTTCAAAATATTTTTGCAATTTTAACATATTTCTAATTTTGATCAAAATTGATTTCAAAAATGCTGACTAGGCAGTGAGGTGTCATGCCAGCTAGGGTTGGTTCAGTTTGGTTTAAAAATATCTAAAACCGAACCTATTTCAGTTTAAACCGAACCAAACCGTATTGGTTGAACCGAATTATTTCGGTTCAGTTATTTTTTATTTTTTACTTTTTTTTTTATTTTAAATTATTTTATTTATTTAATTTTACAATATTCTAATAAGATTTATAAGATATATTAATGTTAATTTTTTATATTTATTTTATTTATTAATTTTTAAAAAAATCAAATAAACCGATTCTCTAAAATATATTTAAATATTTTTTGTTAGGATTTTTTTGGTAGTAAATCATTTTATTAAGATTTTTATGTATTTAGAAACTAATATTATTAATAAAATTTAAAATATTAGTAATAAACCAATCAAACCGAACTATAAATATATATAAAAGTTTAGAATATACAATGAGTTCGGTTCGGTTCGGTTTAATATATTTTTTATATATATTTAGAGTAAAAAGTATAAATGAGTTTCTTGAAAACCTTTATACTTTTTACTCTAAATGAGTTTCTTTTGAGTCCTATAGATTCATTTAACTTGGAGAGGCTTTGATAAGAGTCTTTAAAAAAATTTTAAGGTGTATCAATTGGATCAACAATGATGCTCCATTTGATCTACCTTATATTCACACTTAAGGAGAAAAGTTAATGATTCAAAATTATTTGTTAAAAACAAACCGAAGGAATTAAGGATTAATCTACAAATGATCAGCAATCTCCCCTTTTTTAACTTTGATAAATAATTTTAAATGAACACTAATAAAGATTGATATGCATGTGTGTGAGTTTTACTCCCCCTCAATCATACATTGAAGATTTTGAACAGGCTTCCCCTCAATATATTAGCATGTGCTTATAATTGAGGGCTTGAATATGAAAAGCTTATTCATGCATATATTAGTTTAAAGGTATATAGTGATTTACTTTCATTTAGAAGCAATCTTAAAGGCATATATTGATTCACTTTAGTTTATAAGCATTTGTATTCATCATTCATTCAAAAGGTACTTATACTCCTCCTTTTGTCAAAGAAAAAGAAAGGTGTTAAATATAAAAGTATAGAGAATATAAGCAATGCATAATATTTCATAAAGATAGAGAATCATTATAAAATATCAAATAAAAACATAAAACATAAAACATAAAGGATGCTAAAATCAAAATATAAAACATATAAATAGAAATGTAGTTTATAAGATCGTAAAATGAAAGTGCAAAAAGAAGTGTAAATACAATACATAAGAAAAAGAGCCTAAGATAATCTAGGCTTGACTATCTCCTTCATCACCAAGACCTTGGTCTTCATTTCCTCCTTGCTCTTGAGGTGGTGGATGAGAAAAGATAGCATATTGGCACTCATATCCTTATCTCTCATATAAGTAGTGAACATCATATTGGAGATGTGTACTATGAGCATCCACTTGATTGAGTCTTGTGTCAAAATAGGATCTCATTTGGTCAAGGTTAGTATTGAAGTTGGATTCTATCAAGGTCATCCTATTGAAAAGATCACCAACCCATTGAGGTTCTCCTTCTAAGCCTTGAGTGTCTTTAGAGGATCATTTACCCCTTGCCATTTTTTTGAGTTATCAAAGGACCTTGAGGTGCCTCTTCTTCTTACCCTTCTTCCTCCATATGAAATTGGTTGATGTCCTCAAACATTTTCTCTAATTTTTGATCCCTTGCCTCTTCTTCTTCATTCTAAAGCTTAGAGTCACCCACTTTCTTAAATTCTTTGGAATTTTTTAGGAAGGTTTCATCCAAGAAAAGGGAGGTAATGGTTTCAAGGTTTGAAGTTCTAACCCAAAAGTAATGTGTAAGTTTTAAAATAATCCCACCAATTCAAATGCTTCTACTCACAGTATCACTCACCAACCAAAGTCTCCATTAGAGAAGTCTACCCAACTCAATAATCTTAATGTCTATAATGCAATGAAGTAAGAATAGGTCATCAAAAGATATAGCTTCATTGCTTAATCCTCTAGCATAGATAACCTATGGATGTACCATAAAGCTTCGGATTTGAGGCTGGAGGATTTTGAGTGATCCACTATAAATTTGTCTATGTTGAATTTGACATGCCTAAACCAAAAGTTGTTGGATGACCAAGCTGTGTCGGTTTGAATGTGCCCCCTTGCTTGAACCCAAAACTGGCATCAAAGCTTGTGCGGTTAGAAATCTATCCTTTCTCTTAGTCTAAAATGCATGTTATTCAATGGATTTTGATCATTGACATTGGTCACTTTAAGACAAAAGGTTGAAAGAAATTCAATGACAAGGTTAGGATATGTTAGTTGAACATTAAAGGCAAAGTTAAACAAACCAACATTTTCAAGAAGACTTTTCACTTTATTATAACAACCAAGTTTTGCAAAGGTGGATTTAGACATGTACCTAGAAAGGATGATAGTACATTTAGTAAAGTGTGCAACTCTTGCTCGAATTTCACTTGAAGAGTAGGCATTTGGGGGAGTTTTCTTTGGTTGTTCTTTAGTTTCCCTCCTTGATGATGATGATGAGGATGCTTTTTGCCTTGAAGATTTCTTTGGAGCCATTAAGTTTAAGGGATAAGTAGATGTGATGTGATGAAATAGAGAAAAGAAATGATGTAAGGAGGTAGAGGAAAGATGTGGAAGAGATGAAGAAAGTTTATGTAAAGAAGAAATGAGAAAAAATTATAAATAATGTTAATTTTTTGAATGAGAGGGTGTAAAAATGGAAGACAAATATGAAACAAGAGGTCTAAACAAAGGAATTTCTTCATTTTCAACCCTTGAATCAACTTTAAATCAATGGTGTAGGTTAAAGGGACGTTAATTTTTGAAAAGAGGTAAAGATGTCTTAAAAAAATAGTGAAAAATGAGTAGAATTTTAAAGCAGCCTGATCCTCACGATCGTGAGTGACCTAGCCTCGCAAGCTCATGAGGAACATTGTTGTTTGCAATAGTCATGAGCAAAAGTTTCAAGAGGCCCTTGTACTTTTAAAAAGTTTTTAAATAATTCCAAAAAAGTTACAATTTAGTCCTTTATGACTAAATTGACATAATTAAAAACTTAAATTCTAAAACCATTTTTGCTAGTTTTAATGAAATATTGAGAGACACTTTGGATCATACAAATGACATAGGATCTTAATAGAAAAATTAATATTTGCTAGTTAAATAATTAATCAAATAAATTAATTTTAATGATTAATTATCAATTAGCATGTGAATGCAAATCAAGTATAATTTCAGATGCTTAACTCTAATCACATATCAAATAAGTTCTATACATAGAATCATATAAACACATAAACATCAAACCAAATCACTTCAAGCTAGAACCATCTAGCATATCAAGCTCTTGCTTCATGAAGTTCAAACATTCCTCATTAAGTGGTTTGGTAAAAATATCGGCTAGTTGGTTTCTAGTATCTATAAATTCAAGAATAATGTTACCATATTGAGCATGATTCTAATGTCAATATGTTTAGTTCTAGAGTGTTGAATGGGTTTGCTAAGGTTAATAGTAGTTGTATTGTCATATTTGATTGGAATGTGATGAATATTAATACTATAGTCTATGAGTTGTTACTTTTTGCCATAAAACTTGTAAGCAACAGCAACTAGCCATCACATATTCCGCTTCGGCGGTGGACAAGCAACTGAAACTTGCTTCTTGCTAAACCAAGAAACTAAGCATTGTCCTAAAAATTGGCAAGTTCATAAAGTGCTCTTTTTATCTAATAAACTACCAATAAAGTCCATATCAAAATAACTAAAAAGTTAAAGGTTGAACTTCTAGGGTACCAAAGCCCTAAATGCAATATTCCAATGAGATACTTAAAGATTCTTTTGATGGTATGTAAATAAGATTCTTTGGGACTTGATTGAAACCTAGCATATTAGTAAGTGGCAAATATTATATCTGGCTTACTAGCAGTTAAATAAAGAAGGGATATGATCATACTTTTAAACCGGCTTGGCATTTTCATCCTTGGAGAGTTTAGTGGTAGTGCTTATAGGTATTTTGCTAGCTGTAGCTCATTCCATTCCAAACTTTTTGAGGATGTCTCTTATGTACTTAGCTTGGCTGATGAAGATCCTATCCTTATATTGTTTAATTTAAAGCCGAGGAAGAACTTAAGTTCACCCATCATGCTCATCTCAAATTCTCCTTGTATTAGCTTAGAAAATTTCTCACACAAGCAATATGTAGTAGCACAAAATATAATATCATCAACATAAATTTGCACAATTAGCAAGTTATTATTAGATTTCTTAATAAAATGTGTTATGTCAACTTTTCCTTTAGAGAATATCTTCTTTAATAGAAAGTTGCTAAACCTTTCATACCAAGCTCTAGGAGCTTGTTTCAATCTATATAATGCCTTAGTCGATTTAAACACATGATTAAAAAATTCATAACTTTCAAAGCTTGGAGGTTGTTTTACATAAAATTCCTCTTGGAAGTAACATTTAAGAAAGCACTCTTTACATCCATTTGAAATAGTTTAAAATCCATATAAGATGCAAATGCAAGCAACATCTTAATGGCCTCTAAACTTGCAATAAGGAAAAATATTTTATCATAAGCAATACTTTCCTCTTGATTAAAACCTTTGGCCACTAATCTTACCTTATTCCTAGTAATGACATCTTGTTCATTTAATTTATTTCTATTAGCAAGTCCTATTATGATTAAATTTTTCTTCAAAATTCAAGTTAATTTGGAATTATAAATTTTTCAAATCCTTATTAAATTTGGATTTAAAAGTTTAAGTTCAGATCATATTAGGATAAAAAAGTTTTAAAATCCTAATATTATTTGGAGTAAAGTTTTTCTTTTTTAAAGTTTTCAAATGTCAATGAATTTATTTTCAAGTACTAAATATTTTTAGGCTTATTACATACTCAGCCCCTTCAACTTGCCAGCTTTTTTCACTTTGGCACCTCAACTTATGATTTTGTCATTTGAACACCTGAACTTGCCATTTTTAACCTAAAATACACTAATCTAATGATATAATACATTTACCACCACTCGTACTTGCTACTTTTTATCAGTTTGACACCACTACTTGCAGATTTTAGTCAGTTAAACACATCTATGTGTCACATACTGATTCGCTAATGTGATGACAGGGGTTTAAAAATTACATTTTAGGCAAGTTCAGGTGTTGAAATGGCAAAAACGTAAATTGAGGTGCCAAAGTGAAAAAAACTGGAAAGTTTAGGGGGCTATGTATGCATTATGCCATATTTTTTAAGGCATAAAATTAAATTTCTACAACACTCTTTAAATTTTTCGAGACATGTCCACTTCATTAAATTATGTGAACAAGTCTCGAGGGGGCATTTGTAGACATAAATTTTTATAAATTATTTTTACACTAATAAAATATTTTCAGCCTAATAAATATTTTAATTGGGCTAGTTACAAATTTTAGTCTAATAAGTTTATAAAGATTTTTGGACCAATCAAATATTTTAGTTTATTATCTTAATTAAATTATTTTAATGACCAATTAAATTATTTCATACATGTCATTAGAATAATGATAAATAGATAATAATTAAAATTATTATTTATTTAAATAATGATGTAATTGAGCCAATCAAATTACATTAAAGAATTACATCAAAGGTAGTTAAAATCAATCCTACCACTAGAGTTATGAAATTTCATAATAACTATACTACCTTTACAAGATGCTTATAAATAGAGGTATCTTCCATACTTCAAATCAACAATATAAATACTAACTCTCTGCCAAAATTACAATTCAAAATCTCTATAAGACCATCATGGTGTTCTTCAAGTTCTACAGATCATCAAGATGATTTTCAAATTCCTACAAGATCATTAAGGTGATTTTCAAATTCTATAAGATCATCAAGGTGTTCTTTATCAAAACTCTTTATCAACTTCATAATTATTTCAAGATCAAGCTATAAAGCCCTTAAAGCATGTGGTTATTGCGAGATTTGAATCGGAGGATTTAAATTCTTTGTAACAAGAATTTTATTAAAGATTATACTCTACTTTTCAAAATTCAATAGAGTTATCAATTTGTTCCTCAATTTTGTTGTGTGGTTTTTCATACACAAAATTTATGTGTATAAATTTTTAGTACTCCTAGTGGGACCATCTCTACCTCTTATCTCTTGTTTGGTGAATCAATTGTTTGAAGAAGATGAAATTAAAGAAAGAAAAAATGGCTACCTCCAAGAATTATGACCATTGTCATCGAACTGGCCAATCTCAATCTCCAATTTCGCTGCTTGCTAGTTCTCATAGTGACGATATCTTTAATGTTGTGACAAAAACCAAATCGACCAAACAATTATATGAACAAAGAATTCTTTTTTATCAATAGTTTGTTATTTCTCCAAGAGAACAAAGAACAAAAATCTCTTCTCTAGAGATAAATGACCTTTTCTCATTATTCAAATCTAATCATGAAGGGGAAAACTTAAGTGCAAGCTCTATGCCAACTTCACCTCACCATGATTCAACCTCAAGTTATGCTTTTGGCACTATATTCGTCATAATGACCAACACAACGTCGATGGAAGAGTAAATTGCCAACCTGACTAAGATGGTGGAAGAACTTACAAAAAGTTCTAAAGAAAAGGATTCGCAAATTATGTTTTTAACCGCTAAATTAGAAAATGCAGCTGGAAAAGTATCAATTAATGCAACAACCGATCTATCAAAGACATAAGTAGAAGAAGGAAGTACTTTTATAATCAAAGATAAAGGCAACATTCAAATGGCTATCAACAACACAATCTCTACTACTCAACTCAAAGAACTCATCAAAGAGGTTTTCAACGATCAAGTAGAGACTTCGACTCAGTTCTCTTATGCTTATGCTAAACCGTACACACAAAGGATCGATATGCTGAAAATGCCTCCAAATTACCAACCGCCAAAATTTTAATAATTTGATGGCAAAGGTAATCCAAGACAATATGTTGCTCATTTTATTGAAACTTGCAATAATGCTGGCACGGATGGTGATTTACTCATTAAGTAATTCGTTTGATCATTGAAAGGCAACGCCTTTGATTGGTACATTGACATAAAACCTGGCTTGATAAACAATTGGGAGCAATTAGAATGAGAATTCCATAATGGTTTCTATAGCACTCACTGCATAGTCAGCATGATTGAACTTACTATTACTCGCCAATTGAAAGATGAGCAAATCATTGATTATATCCAAAAGTGGAGAAGCCTCAGTTTGAATTGCAAAAATTGACTTTGTGAGTCATCTGCCACTGAGATATGCATCAAAGGTATGAAGTAGGGTTTGTATTATATTCTTCAAAGAGTAAAACTAAGTACTTTTGAAGAGTTAGCTACCAATGCTCATGACATAGAGCTTAGTATTTTAGATGCTGGAAATTCCTATGTAAGATTTAAATAAGAGTAAAGATAAGTAAGAGGTGTGCAAAACTACTAGGACACATACAAAATTTAAAAGCAAGCCATCTTTGACAACCAGTTCAGTGCCTACCAAAATAAATTCTATGTTTGGAAAGAAGAAGGTGGTAAAGCCTGCCGCCACTACTCAATCATAAGAGAAGAAGAAAATTTCTCTAAAGGAAAGATAAGAGAAGAAATATCCTTTTAATGACTTTGATTTTTCAAGAATGTTCGATGAATTGCTTGAGGCAAATCATATTGAACTCCAAGAGATGAAGCGTCTTAATAAAGCTAATAAAGTTAATGATCCAAACTACTGCAAATATCATCATTTGATTAGCCATCCAGTCAAAAAATGCTTTGTTTCTAAGGATAAAATAATAAAGTTACAAAAAAGTGAAGGGATCAAGATTCAAAGCAATCAAAATTATGCAAAATTTAAAATTTTGATTGCATGCAACTCTTGCATCAACTCTAGAATCTTACCTTAGCCCAAGATCACATCACAAGCAAATATACATAGCTAAAACATATATGATGGACAATATTTCAAATCAATAACTAAGTCATATCAACAAGTCACAAAGCCTACCAACTAAGAGTTTAGTAATACTTACAAAAACTCCTTAGTGTGTAGAACGCTCGACAAGCTTTGGTTCTTATGATCCACAAGCTCCAAGCTCCCTAAATGTAAAGCCTCTAGCTTGAAACACACAAGTTGCACAAGGAAGATCTTCAAGAATGATGGAGTACTACCCATAAACCTCTCTTCTTTTACCCAAGATGCTTGTTAGAACTCCTCCAAGCTTGAATGTGTGTGGGACTTAGTAGCAACCTCCAATGGATATCAATGGTGGATATGAACTTATACAACTCTTGTACAATAATGGCTTTTTTCTTGAGAGTTCACAATACTTATGATATTTTCTATTCTCCACACTTAAAATAAGAAGAAAGAAGATAATATCAATCCTTTTCTCTCTTTTGTACGAATATTAAAATGTCTCTCAAATGTGCATTAGTTTATTGTCTCCACACCACCCACTAACTTAAACATATCCATTTGATAATAGCTTGAGTGTCTCACACTCAAGCTATATTCATGTGTTAGCTTAAATACCTCACACTCAAGCTATATGCATATGATAGTTTGCATGTCTCACACTCTAACTATATGCATGGATAGCTTTATGTCATAAGTGGGATTAGTTTGGTTACAAGGATAACCTTAGCCTTTGACTTTATTAACCCTTCATGAGTTGGGCTAAGGTTATGGGCTTGTCTAATACTTAAATAAGGCCCACACCAAACTAAATAATACAATTCATGGGCCCTTTATTTAAACTCTTTAAATAAAGCCTAACTTTAATCCATTATTAATAATTCATATGGTCCATCTCATGGCCCATATCCATACTACCATTTGGAGGTAAATATTAATTTAGTCCTTGAACTTAATATCACATATTAAATTAAGTCCAAATTAATATTTATTAAATTATAATTAGTTCCAACCTTTAAATTTAGATTTCGGGATATGCTAGATCCCCGCACATGTACAAATCCAATTCAATTAATTTAATTAATTAATTAAACTCTTTAATTAATAATTAAATCAATAATTATCTTTATATGTGCAACTCTTGTGTGTGTGACTTACTAAGTTTAAGTCTAAATGGCAATGAAAAATAATATTAATACTTAATATTATGGAAACACCTTTCTATACTAAATGTGAAAATCCCAATTAATCATATTTAGTTCTCATAAGTCATGAGTGACCCCTAGTATAGATATCACTACTACCCAATTACAAATGACTGCTATATGTAAATCCACAAGAACTATAGAATATAATTACCGTGCACTAAATATCCCTTCATTATAGGATCCCGATATCGGCTAGAGTCACGTGTTCGTCAAACTCTAATTGCCTCAATCATATGACTTCATCTTTAGTTCAATTCCCGATAAAACACGACTACTACTATAAACTTTTTCTAGCACCGAAACTCTTTTGGATAAGTCAAGTTTGATCTGGCCAGGTACTTATTCATTAAGAATAACTTAGATAGCATAGGATCTTATTCTGGTTCACTCCAGGTAATGAATTTTGGCTGATCACTTATCCCTACATAAAACTAACTAGAGCCACCACACGTCATATACACATACATGGCTAGCACAGGTATGTAAGCGGTAACAAACTTTAACCAACCATATGTAGATAATTGTGTTGCCTTAGGTCAAAGGACCATATGCACCATTATGTCCAAGATTGTGATTGTTGACAAAAGTGAATTTCCATGCAATCACAAATCTTACATCACAATTTGATCCACCCATCACATGAGTATCCACAAGTTTATTCTGATATCTCATATCAAGTAGAATGAGACTTACTATCTCTCAGTATCGATATCATATACAAATCAAGGAAAATAGACAGAGGTAATAGTCTAGAGATTAACACTACCCTTATTTTAATCCAACGACTATATATGAACATTTATAGTATATATATCAAATGAGTTTGTCACTCATATTATCAACTCTTGATAATAAACTCATTCAACATTTACTAAATGGTAAATATTAAAATAAACTTAACACTTGATTTAAATGAATATTTTATTACCATAGGGATAAAAGTACAATGTAAATATATAAGAATGACCATAGGGCACATCTATACTTACAATCTTCCACTTGTACTAGCACCATTCACTGCAATATCTAAGACCCATCTTCTTAAGATAACGGTTTAATTGCAGCTGGGTAAGCACTTTAGTTAGTGGATTAGCCACATTATCAGCTGAAGCTACCTTTTACATGAGCACATGGCCCTTTCCAATAAGTTTTCTGATAATATGATAGCGCCTTTCTATGTGTTTGAATTTCTGGTGAGACCTCGATTCCTTTGCCAAAGCGATGGCAGAAAAGAAGAACTACCGACTCAATGGAAGGAACAACACCTAGTTCAGAGACGAACTTATGAATCCAAATAGCTTCCTTAGCATCATCCAATATGGCTATGTACTCAGCTTTTGTAATGGAATCAGTAGTGATAGTTTGTTTGGAAGTCTTCCAGCTTAATGCACCTCCATTATAAGTGAAGATAAATTCAGAGATAGACTTTCTATCATCTACATTTGACTAGAAGTCAGAATCTGTAAAACATGTAAACTGTAACTCACCTCCTCTATAAGTCAAGACTAAATTCTTAGTCCTTCTCAAGTACTTAAAGATAGCCTTAATTACCACCCAATGCTCCAAACCTGGGTTGGATTGAAACTTACTAGTCATACTAATAGCACAAGCAATGTCCGACCTAGTATACAACATAGCATACATTAGGCTTCCTGTAGCTGAAGCATAAAGAACCTTTGGCCATCTTTGCCATTCCCTCGGGTGTCTTGGGCGACATCTCCTTAGATAGGTGGATACCATACCTAAAAGGTAATAATCTCCTTTTGGAATTAAGTATGTTGAACCTCTTCAACACCTTTTCTAAGTAAAGACTTTGAGATAAACCTATCATTCTCTTCGATCTATCTCTATAGACTTGAATCCTAAGAATATAGATAGCCTCTCCTAATTCTTTCATCGAGAAAGTTTTAGACAGCCATACTTTCACATATGTCATCATACCGATGTCATTTCCAATGAGAAGAATATCATCAATATACAAGACTAGGAAAGTGAGTTGGCTCTCACTAACCTTCTTATAAACACACGGCTCATTCTCGTTCCTAATAAAACTATAAGAATCGATAGCCTCATCGAAGTGATGATTCCAACTCCTTAAAGCTTTCTTTAGACCATAGATCGATCTACTAAGCTTATACACTTTTGAGCTTTCCTCAGATTCAAAACCTTTGGGTTGCTCCATGAAAATGTCTTCCTCAACATAACTGTTAAGAAAGGTGGTCTTGATATCCATTTGCCAAACCTTATAATTATAGTATACGATAATAGTAAGAAGAATATAAATGGATTTAAGTATGACTACTGGTGAGAAGGTCTCCTCATAGTCAACCCCTTGCCTTTGGTAAAATCCTGTCACTACAAGCCTAGCTTTATAGGACTCTACCTTCCTATCTGTATCAATCTTTCTCTTAAAGATCCATTTACACACGATAGGCACAATAGGAGGATCAACAAGTGTCCAGACTTGGTTTACATACATGGAATCCATTTTAGTTCTCACTGTCTTAAGCCATCTTGAAGAATCTTTATCACATAAAGCTTCTTCATATGTAGTATGATCATTAACATGAATGCTTTCTTCATGAACATGCAACTCTTGTATATCATGGAGAAAATCGTATCTCTCTGGAGGATGAGATACCCTACTAGACCTTTTAGGAGTCAGTGTGATGATATTTTTAATTGGAATAGGCTTTTTGAGTTGATTAATGTCTATTTGATAAATTTGTTGGGCTTCTTTAGATGACTCCTCATCTAACATTATCTTCTTTTCTTTGCCACCTTCTTTAAGAAACTCTTTCTCAGAATATAGCATCTCTACTTACAATAACAACTTGTTCAGCAAGAAGATAAAAGCAATACCCTAAACTATATTTAGGATATCCAACAAACCTTCCTTTAATCGATTTCGCATCCAACTTGTCTGATTTCAGCTTTTTGACAAAAGTTGAGCACCCCTAAATCTTAACATGTTTAAAACTGAATGCCTTACCATACCATATCTTATATGGTATGGTAGAAATGGATTTGGATGGAACACGATTAAGGATGTAGGAGGTCATTTGAAGTGCGAATCCCCAAAGTAATATGGCAAGATCGGTGTAGCTCATCATGGATCGTACCATATCTAATAAAGTATGATTTTGCCTCTCAGACACACTATTTAATTGTGATGTTCCAGGCGATGTAAGTTGTGATACAATACCATGTTCTTTAAAAAACTCAATGAACTCGGTACTCAAGTATTCACCTCCTTGATCTGATCTTAGAGTTTTAATACTTTTCCCAGTTTGGTTCTCTACTTGGGCCTTGAACTCTTTGAACTTTTCAAATGATTCACTTTTTTTCTTCACAAGAAATAAATGCCCATACCTTGATAGATCATCTATAAAGGTAATAAAGTAGTAGAAACCACCTCTAGCCATTTTACTAAATGGTCTACATACATTACCATGTATGATTTCTAACACATCATTAGCTCTTGCCATTTGTCCAATAAATGGTGATCTAGTCATCTTGCCTTGAAGACAAGCCTCACAAATTAGATCGAATGCAGATTCAAGATTGCTCAAGATTCCTAACTTTTCCAATTTCATGATCCTATCATCTGTAATATGACATAATCTCAAGTGCCATAGATATTTGGAGTTAGAGGCATTCTGAATTAACATTGCATTCACATCTTCACATTAGATTGAGACATGTTGTTATTGGACACATTATCAACATAATATATACTATGTATTAGATAACCCATACCAATCAATTCATTTCTAAAATAAATCTTACATACATCTCTATAAAAATGGAATTCATAACCCCTACTAGTCAAACTAGAGATAGAGATAATATTCTTATAGGCATTAGGTACATATAATATAACCTCCAATAACAACACATGATTATATAAATCAATTCAAGTGGATCCTATAGCCTTGGCCGCAACACTTGCTCCATTTCCAAGTCTTAAGGTTACTTCATTGGGCCTCAACCTTCTCTCATTTACTAGATCCTGTAAGGATGAACAAATGTGAGAACTTGCACCGGTATCCAATATCCATGCATTAGATGAGCTTTTAGAACATTTAGAAGTAAGTAAATTGGATAAAGTCTCACCTTCTCCATCCTTTCCCTTTCATTTTGTCTTGAGAGATTTAATGAACTTAGGACAATTCCTCTTCCAATATCCTTTACCTTGGCAGTAGAAACACTTTTCTTTGCCTTGCTCTTCCCTCATAATGGCCTTGCCTTTATTATTGGCTATCCCTCCCGTAGGCTTAACAACACTTGTTTTGCCTTTCTTTTTCTTATTGTCTTTCTTCTTAGTCCCACTAGAAGTGGCAATAAGTGTAACCTCCTTCCCTTTGCTCCCTTAGATAGCCTTTTGGGCCGTCACAAGTATGTTCATAAGCTCTGTAAGAGTGCACTCAATCTTATTTATATAGAAGTTGGCAATGGTTTTCCTAAAAGATATGGGAAGAGATTGAAGGATCAAATCCACTTGGAGGTGGAAATCCATTATGAAATCTAGACTCTCTAGTTCCTCCATTAATCTTAACATGGAGTTCATATGGGCTCCCACTTCCTCTCCTTCCTTCATCTTTGTACAGAACAACCGCTTTGATATCTCATATCTAGTCGTCCTACTATATTCACCAAACAACTCTTGTAGGTAAAGTAGTATTCCCTTGCACTTGTATACTTCTCATATTGCCGATGGATCTTGGTGTTCATGGAAGCCCACATAATGCAACGTGCTTGTATATCATCATCCTTCTATTTTTCAAGAGTGTCGTGCTCCTCTTGGGAAGCATTCTCGAGAAGGGGTCCAGGGAGGTTTTGTTCTAATACATATAGTATTTTCTCAGAAGCTAAAAAAACTTTTAAATTCCTTAGCCAATTAATAAAATTTGGGCCCGTGAGCCTATTATTGTCGAGTATGATGGAAAGTGGGTTTATGGGTCTCATATTATCAAATTCTACAAAAGGTAACAAGATTGATTAGTTATATGTCTTCATGATCACCATTACATTTGGTATTTAATCATAATGGCCTCCCACTAACTTGATGAATCCTACACTTCCAAGTAGGAAATGGAAATCCCTTGTTGGATGGATTTCTAATGGGTAATGGAGTTCTTAATGGGCCACTACTATCCCTCAGGTAAACATTGTCATTCTTGGAATAATAGTTCTCATTAAGTAGACAACTCTTATCCATTACATCTCATGTGAGGTTCCATTAATTTGACTTCTAATGTTATGGGCCTCAGGTACACCTAATTGCCATTCTTGGCCTTTGGCATTAGTTAGGTCCATACCATTGGATCAGTGAAATGTATAGATTTGAACACTACAAACCTCAGGTATGCCTATTTGCCATTCTTGGCCCATAGTGTATCCATACACCCACAACATCTCATGCTTAACAATAATAATACATGAATCTTTTGGGCCTTATATACACCCCTATGTATCCATAGCCGATGCACAAAAGTCCAAAACCATGCAAGTTATTGCTCCGGTGGGGAGCCTAGACCTAAATTTGATTGGAAGATTTTTTGGGTCAATATTATTAAGGTCTTACTTTGCACATGAGCCGGTTTGTAATATATATATTTCTTATACATACATTGCATACCATCCATCCACAATATATATATCTCATATATATATTGCATGGTATCCAACATCCATCTATATACATATCACATACATATATAGCATGCCATAATATATATATCACATATATATATTGCACATGAAAAATTGATGCCCAAATAAAGAGTGATCATGGGCCTTTTTTAAGCCTATTCTAACTCTTAGAATAATTATAAAAGGGCCTAGCCTAAGAAAAGCCTTCATGCCATGAGCCTCCTTTGTCACCATCACCATGGGTCTTGATCCATGCCTCTAAAGGTTGAATGGGCCGCCAAATTAAACACTTCAATCTTCAAGTCACAACTCTTGTAATTTACATTCAATCCTTGGCATACCAAGGAAAAAATTTACATCCTAAATCTATATAACTAATACTTAATTACATACTAAAAAATAATAAAATTAATTATTATTACAAACCATAGGATGTAAACTAAGTCCATGATCATTCTTTGCATGTATGACAAGCAAATATTTAATAAAACACAACTCTTGTATTATCATGTATTTGTAAAGTCAAAAAAAAATTCATAAACAGTACTGCTACAGTACCATGAATAGTACCAGCTACATTTTTTTTAATTAAGCATCTTTAGTCACAACTCTTATAATTATCATGATTTTTAGCTTGTAATTCTTGTGATTTAGGCTCTGATACCACTTGAAGGGATAAATATTCAAAGCAATCAAAATCATACGAAATTTAAAATTTTAATTGCATGCAACTCTTGCATCAACACTAGAATCTTACCCCAGCCTAAGATCACATCACAAGCAAATATACACAGCTAAAACATGCATGATGGACAATATTTCAAATTAACAATCAAGTCATATTTACAAGTCACAAAGCCTACCAACTAAGAGTTTAATAACACTTATAAAACTCTTTAGTGTGTAGAACGCTTGACAAGCTTTGGTTGTTGTGATCCACAAGCTCCAAGCTCCCCAAATGTGAAGCCTCTAGCTTGAAATACATACGTTGCATAAGGAAGATCTTCAAGGATGATGGAGTACTACCCACAAGCCTCTCTTCTTTGACCCAAGATGCTTGTTAGAACTCCTCCAAACTTGAATATATGTGGGACTTAGTAGCAACCTCCAATATATATCAATGGTGGATATGAACTTGTACAAGTCTTGTACCACAATGGCTTTTGTCTTAAGAGTTCACAACACTTGTGATATTTTCTATTCTCTACACTTAGAAGAAGATGATATCAACCATTTTCTCTTTTTTGTAAAAATATTAAAATATCTCTCAAATGTGCATTGGTCTATTGTCTCTACACCACCCACTAACTTAAACACATCCATTTGATAATAACTTAAGTGTCTCACACTCAAGCTACATGCATGTGTTAGCTTGAGTGTCTCACACACTAACTATATGAATGGATAGCTTTGTGTCATAAGTGGGATTAGTTTAGTTACAAGGATAACCTTAGCTTTTGACTTCATTAACCCTTAATGAGTTGGGCTAAGGTTATAGGCTTGTCTAACACTGAAATAAGCCTACACCAAACTAAATAAGACAACTCATTGGCCCTTTATTTAAACTTTTTAAATAAAGCCCAACTTTAATCCATTAATAATATTTCATATGGTCCATCTCATGGCCCATATCCATACTACCATTTGGAGGCAAATATTAATTCTTGAACTTAATATCACATATTAAATTAAGTCCAAATTAATATTTATTAAATTATAATTAGTCCCAACCTTTGAATTGAAATTTTCGGATATGCTAGATCCCCGCACATGCACAAATTCAATTTAATTAATTTAATTAATTAATTTAGCTCTTTAATTAATAATTAAATCAATAATTATCTTCATATGTGCAACTCTTATGTGTGTGATTTACTAGGTTTAAGTCTAAATGGTAATGGCAAATAATATTAACACTTAATATTATGGAAACACCTTTTCATACTAAATGTAGAAATTCCAATTAATCACATTTAGTTTTTATAAGTCGTGAGTGATCCCTAGCATAGATATCACGACTACCCAATTAGAAATGAATGCTATATGTAGATCCACAAGAACCATAGAATATAATTACCATGCACTAAATGTCTATTTATTACAAGATTCTGATATCGGTTAGAGTCACGATTTAGTCAAACTCTAATTGCCTTAATCATATGACCTTATCTTCAGTTCAATTTTTGATAATACACGACTACTACTAGAAACTCTTTCTAGCACCAAAACTCTTTCGGATAGTCAAGTTTGACCTGGCCAAGTACTTATTCATCAAGAATAACTTATATAGCATAGGATTTTATCCCGGTTCACTCCAGGTAATGAATTCCATTTTGGCCGATCACTCATCCTTACATACAACTAACTAGAGCCACCACACGCCATATACCCGTAAGTGGCTAGCACAGATATGCAAGTGGTAATAAACTCTAACCAACCATATATAGATGATCGTGTCGCCTATGGTCAAAGGACCATATGCACCATTATGTCCAAGATTGTGATTGTTGACAAAAGTGAATTTCCACGCAATCATAAATCTTACATCACAATTTGATCCACCCATTACATGAATATCCATAGGTCTATTCTGATATCTCATATCAAGTAGCATGAGACTCACTATCTCTCAGTATCGATATCACATATAGATCAAGAAAAATAGATAGAGATGATAATCTAGAGATTAATACTACCTTTATTTTAATCCAACGACTATATATGAACATTTATAATATATATACCAAATGAGTTTGTTACTTATATTATCAACTCTTGATAATAAACTCATTCAACATAATACTAGAGGGTAAATATTCAAATAAACTTAATACTTGATTTAAATGAATATTTTATTACTATAGAGATAAAAGTACAATGTCAACATACAAGAATGACCCTAGGGCACATCTATACTAATAAAAAAAAGAGAAATTGCCTTTGATGAAGTGGAGATCAATGCAAATATGACGAGCATTGCAAACTCTAGTTTGTGCATGACATCTACAAATTCAATGATAAGTTTTGGATTATTTGATCTAATAACCATTGAATTTTCTCCTTCTATATAAAGAGTGATAATGCATCAAAATATGTCATAATCAAACATATCACCCACTACTGGGGGCATCATTCCAAGTAATGAACCTAATAATAAAGGGTGGATTCTTATTACTTACAGAAGGGGTAGAAAGAAGAACATTTCTAACTTAAAAACAATCCTAAATAGAGTTAAAATCGTGAAAGCATTTTCACAAGCACCAAAAGTGGCAAACCAAAAGAAGGCTAAGTTCATAAAATCTAGAAAAACTTTCCTACCTCTTAAGAAGGTATGTACTTTTCGAAAGGCTAGACAACCTATAACATTGGTTGAATACATGCCGAAGAATTTTGGAGGATTTTTAAACACACTTTCATGTCAACAAATTGAAGGAGAGAATGAGATGAATGCTTGAGAAATTAAGATAAATCCTCATCATGATGCTTTATAATGCATATGTAGGCAAAATCAGTCTTACTAGTGAAGATTTATTGCTTGGGCCAAAGTTTCACAATCGACCATTGTTCGTCACATGGTTCATTCGAGAGTAAAGACTAAGAGAATTCTAGTGGATAATGGATCAGCTGTCAACATAATGCCACTAAGGACAATGAAGCAACTTGGCATACCTATGGATAACTTACTGCAAAGTCGATTGATAATTCAAGGATTTAATTAAGGTGGTTAAAGAGCTCTTGGTAAAATTCATCTTAATCTATACATGGATGGCATGGAATTAAGTGCTCTAGTGCATTTCATTGATGTAAGAATAACTTACAACATATTGTTAGGGTATCCTTGGATTTATAAAAATATGGTGATTCCCTTTACGCTTCATCACTATTTTAAATATTACAAAAATGGAGAAGTAAAAAAAGTTATGGGATACCAATCCATTCAATGAAGTAGAATTATACTATGCAAATGCTAAGTTTTACTTTAAATTGATGATAGATGATGAACTATAAGTTGAAGATAATTCAAAAGTACCGTCTAATGAAGAACTTAATAAAAAGAAAAAACCACCATTCAACAAAGCTCATTCATCCTCAACTGAAGGTGTCAAGGAGAAGAACAAAGCTCAAAAACAATAAATAACTTCTAAACCTTAACACATTCCAATGAAAAAGAGGGTAAAAAGGCAAGGTTCTTTTAAAAGTCAAGATGAAAATATTATAAAGGAACTAAAGGATTTGATCCTTCCTATCATAAATCTTATGGCAATAAAAGAAACTCAATAATTGTTGAAAGGTTATGTAAAACCTTTGTAAGAATCAGTTATGGAACATGGAGATCTTCCCATCAAACGTGCAAATACTTTGATCCTAATGCCTATAAGTTATTAGCTAAGGCATGATTTGGCCAATAAGGTGTTGCATCATCAACAATTGGACAAGGAAAATCTCAACAGGATAAAAACCTTTTTAATAATATTGGAAAGGTTTTAAAGCAAAAGGAAGTAAATCCTCAAAACTCCAAAAAGGGTAATGGATATAAACCTTTAAATCCTTTACACTTGAAGATTCATTAAAACCCTTCTAACTATATTACTATTGAAGATGATGCAAACAAGTCTTTTGAGGTTAAGTCATCAGTTTTTTATCGATTAGGAGTTCCTTCAGGTCATGTCTCAATGTTTGATCGAATTGGAAGACAAAGCAATTATAGTTTTAAAGGCAAGCATGTTTCTGCTAAAGATAGACTTGGAGTCTCAATAAGCAAAACATTTAAAAAGACTAAAAACAATCTCCCTTGTTAAGTGTACAAAAAAAGATTGAAAGTAAAGTGCCCTCATGCATGATTCATCAAAGGAAATAGGTTATTACAACTAGTGAAAAACTTAAAGCAAAGCAAGAAATAGTGGTAATCACTAGTTCAAAGCTCCATTAAGAGAAAGACAAAGAAATTGATGTAACACCATTATATCATATCACTATAAGTGATGATGATCAACAAGAGCCAATAGTTGAAGAAGATGTAAATGAAGCTCTACCATATTTTAAAGAAGAAAACAAATTTCTTTCAAATTGGGATGGATTGTATGTCATACAAGAAGTATATTCTAATAAAGCGTACAAGATAATGAATAAGGATGGAGTTAGAGTTGGGCCTATCAATGGCAAGTTTCTCAAACGATACTATACTTAATGCCTAATGTAGCTTCTGGCCAACATGAGCTAAAACTGTGAACGGCAAACTATAAAAAAATTAAACTACGTTATGACTTGATTCTTTTGGAAAAAAGGTACATAGGCAGCTTATTACTTTACTAAGTTCAGTCACATTATATCAAATAAAAAAATTTGAACTACGTTATGACTTGATCTTTTTTAAAAAAAAAAAAAAGAGGTACATAGGTAGCTTATTATTTTGCTAAGCTCAGTCATACCACAAAAAAAAATACTTTCTATATAAAGTTATGTGACAAATTCTATCACATAATTGATATGGATAAGTATAAAGAAAAGGGCTAAAATTAACAGTGCCTTTGAAGATTGATTTGAAAAAAAAGGAGCACCTCAAACTAAACCACTTTTATAAATCATGCTATTCAACTCTAAGTAAATCAAAAAGGCCTTTGTTGATTTTTGTCATGAGGCAATTGTTTGTCAATGACTTCAAAAGAACAAATATTTTTTTCGGTGTACAAGTGCTATTCGAATGTTAGTAATCCTTTCTAAAAGGTTTTGAATATCTTGAAAGGTCCTTGAAACTAAAAGTTGATCCTATCATCAATGTTTAATACATGATGATTATTAACTTTGTGAGAAAATTTATGACATGCATGAAACAAGTATCTACAACCACAAGGAAGAAAAATGCCATTCATATCATGACCCATGAGCTCTCTAGCAAAAGGAATTATTTCATCATAAAATAAGCCAATGGTTGGAAGATCTCCAAGTAAATTCAAATCCTATAAGAAAATTAGTTCTTCACTATTGAAAAGATAAAGAGTGTTCATCGAAGGACTCCAATATTCATAGAAGGATTGCATGATATTAGGCAATTTGTCATAGATGAAAAGAGAAGCAAATACGGCATCATAGATTTGAGCTTTCATAAGTGGTGATTTATTGGTCTCAAGAACATCCTCTAGCAATTCTCAATAGAACTTGGAAAAAGAGAATTTGCCATGAATGGAAAGCAATGAAGGTCATGTGAGCTCTTTACTTTAGAAGTATTACCTAAGTAATGGCAAAGTCCTAGTAGACTTTTGCGAAGAATGAAAAGATGATTGTAAGAATGAACAACTTCTTAATGAATGTCTTAGTAAAAAATTGATGAAGTCACGAGAAACCCTTAATGAATGCCTTAGTGAAAAATTGATGAAGTCACGAGCAACTCTTAATGAATGACTTAGTGAAAAATTAATAAAGTCATGAGCAACTCTTGAAAAATATTTTAATTGATAAATTAATGAAGTCATGAGAAACTCTGGAAGACCAATTTGAAAGGAATGGAATGTCATCAGAAGAATGCCATAATAAAGCAAAATAACCAATAATAGGCATTGAATGTGCAAAGTGCGAATTGAGCCAATGTCATCTTCCATGTCTTCAACGATCTTAATGCTATGTTGATCATCAACGTTAATCCAATCTTCAAGAAAAACCATCTTCTTAAATAGTCAAAATTTAACTATTTAGATAGATAATAAAGGAGACCCAAATTAAATCCTTCAAATCTTCAATAATCTTTATGTTTTATTGATCATCAACATTGATGCAATCTTCAAGACAAATCATCTTCTTGAGTAGTTAAAATTTAACTATTCAATAATCTTCAATAACCTTCGTACTTTGTTAATTAACATTAATCAAACCTTTGAGACAAACTATCTTTTTGAATAGTCTAAGGTTAAAAATTAAAATTTTTAACGTGACTATTCAGATGGATAGTGAAGGAGGAGGTCCAAATCAAATCTTTCATATCTTCAATCTTCATATTTTGTTGATCATCAATGTTTGTGCAATCTTTGAAGTAAACCATATTTTTGAATACTCTAAAGTTAAAAATAAATTTTTTTAACAAAACTATTCAAATGGATAATAGAGAAGACTCAAATCAAATCTTTCATGTCTTCAATAATCTTTATACTTTGATCATCAATATTTATATACTCTTCGAAGTGAACTATCTTTTTGAATAGTCTAAGGTTAAAAATATAAATTTTTAATATGGTTATTCAAATAGATAATACAAGAGACTGAAGTCAAGTCCTTTATCTTTGATAGTCTTCATAATTTGTTGATCGTCAATGTTTGTAGAATCTTCAAAGTAAACTATGTAGTTGAATAGTCTATAATGGCAATTATTTAGGTTGATAAGGCTAAAGCCAAGTAGTGAAAATCTTCAAAAAATGTTAATTATTTCAATAATAAAAAAGAAAGCTTTAAAACAACACAAAAAAATGGAGCGTAATGTGCAATTTTTATAACTTTGGCATATTGTACCTCTGAGATTCATTAAAGATTTTGACATATATAGAGTCATCAAACTTAAAAGTGGTCTTCTTCACATTTAAAGTATACTTCCTAAGATTTTATAATTAAGCTCATACATTAAAATCTGAGTTCATTTGCATTGCCAAATCTTGAGCCGAAATTAGAAGATGTAGATTCATCATTGTTTGTGTAGCTTTTAGTAATCAAGACGTAACTCGAGCTAGAGAGATCTAATTGAGATTATTTAAGATTCCATGGAAAGCTATGATTTGTTTCTACAACTTCTATGAGGAGCTTAGTTTAAGCTCCTCCAAAAATTCAAACTCAATTAATGTCAAAATTTTGATTAAAGCAGTTGTGTGAATTTGAAGATGTAGATTCATCACTGTTAGAGCAGCTTTTAATGATCGGGCCATGTCTTGAGCTATAAAGATCTGATTGAGATAATTCAAGATGTTATGAAAATCTAAGATTTGTGGTTACAACCTTTATGAAGACCTTAATTTTGAATTCGAACTTAATCAATATTGAAATTATACTTGAAATTGTTGCACGGATTTTCATAAAAAAAATTGACAAGTACAATTAAAAAAAGAGACTTAAAAAAAGGCTTATGCTGCAAGTTCTGCATGAGACAATATGAAGAAATGATAGAGAAAGCATGGAAAAAAAACAAATCATACCTTGAGTTTTGAAAGATTTAAGTTTTCTTCGAGTTTAAGATTTAAATTTCTTTAATCCTAATCAAATTTGAGTTATTTTTCAAGTCCAAATTATAATAAGATAAAAAGTTTTTCAAGTCCTATTATGATTAAATTTTTCTTCAAAATTCAACTTATTTTGGAATTATAAATTTCTCAAATCCTTACCAAATTAGGATTTAAAAGTTTAAGTTCAAATTATATTAGGATAAAAAAAGTTTTCAAATCCTAATATTATTTGGAGTAAAGTTTTTATTTAAGTTTTTTAAATGCCAATGAATTTATTTTCAATTACTAAATATTTTCTAAGGTATAAAATTAAATTTCTACAACACTCTTTAAATTTTTCGAGATATGTTTACTTCATTAAATTATGTGAACAAGTCTTGAGGGGGTATTTATAGACATGTAAATTTTCATAAATTATTTTTAAACTAATAAAATTTTTCGGTCTAATAAATAATTTAATTGGGCTAATTACATATTTTAGTCTAATAAATTTATAAAGATTTCTTACCAATAAAATATTTTAGTTTATTATCTTAATCAAATTATTTTAATGACCAATCAAATTATTTCATACATGTCAATAAGATAATGATAAATAAATAATAATTAATTTTTTTTTATAATGATGTAATTGTGCCAATCAAATTACATCAAAGTATTGTATCAAATTAAGGTAGTTAAAATCAATCATACCACTAGAGTTATGAAATTTCATAATATCTATATTACCTTTACAAGATGCCTATAAATAAAGGTGCATCTCATGCTTCAAATCAACAAAATAAATACTAAATCTCTGCCAAAATTGTAATTTAAATTCTCTATAAGATCATCAAGATGTTCTTCAAATTCTACAAGATCATTAAGGTAATTTTCAAATTTCTACAAGATCATTAAGGTGATTTTCAAATTCTTCAAAATCATTATTATGTTCTTCATAAAAAAACTCTTCAGCAACTTCATAATTGTTTCAAAATCAAGCTACAAAGCCCTTGAAGCGCATGGTTGTTGTAAGATTTAAATCAGAGGATTTAAATTCTTTGTAATAAGAATTTTATTAGAGCTTATACTCTACTTTTTAAAATTCAATAAAGTTATCAATTTGCTCCTTAATTTCCTTGTGTGATTTTTCATACATGAAATTTATGTGTATAGTGTTTGTTGAGCATCAAAGGCAAGGTTAAACAAACCAACATTTTCAAGAAGAGTTTTTACTTCATTATAACAACCAACTTTCTCAAGGATGGATTTAGACATGTACCTAGAAGGGATGATAGTACGTTTAGTGAAGTGTACGACTCTTGCTCAAATTTCACTTGAAGAGTTTTCTTTGGTTGTTCTTTGATTGCCCTTCTTGATAATGCTGAGGATGCTTTTTGCCTTGAAGATTTCTTTGGAGCCATTGAGTTTAAGGGAGAAGTAGATGTGATGTGGTGAAATAGAGAAGAGAAATGATGTAAGAAGGTAGAGGAAAGATGTGCAAGAGATGAAGAAAAGTTTATGTAGAGAAGAAATAAGAAAAAAAATTGTAAATAATGTTAAGTTTTTGAATGAGAGGATGTAAAAATGGAAGAAAAATATGAAAAAAGAGGTTTAAATAGAAGAATTTATTCATTTTCAACCCTTGAATCAACTTTAAATCAATGGTGTAGGCTAAAGGGACATTACTTTTTGAAAAGAGGTAAATATGTCTTTAAAAAATAGTGAAAACGGCTAGAATTTTAAACTAGCCCGATCCTCATGATCGTGAGCATCGATCATGAGAGACCTAGCCTCGGAACCTCATGACGGTCATGAGTAAAAGTTTCGAGAGGCCCCTGTACTTTTAAAAAGTTTTTAATTAAGTCCAAAAAATGTTACAATTTAGTCCTTTACGACTAAATTTACATAATTAAAAACTTAAATTTTAAAACCGTTTTTTCTAGTTTTAATATACTATTGAGATACACTTTTAATCATGCAAATAGCATAGGATCTTAATAGACAAATTAATATTTGCTAGTTAAATAATTAATCAAATGAATTAATTTTAATGATTAATTATCAATTAGCATGTGAATGCAAATTAAGTATAATTTGGGTGCTTAACTCTAATCATATATTAAACAAGTTCTATGCATAGAATCATATAAACACATAATCATCAAACTAAATCACTTTAAGCTAGAACCATCTAGCATACCAAGCTCTTGCTTAATGAAGTTCAAATGTTCCTCATTAAGTGGTTTGGTAAAAATATCAGGTAGTTGGTTACTAGTATCCACAAATTTAAGAATAATGTCACCACAATAAGCATGATTGCATAAAAAGTGATGCCTAATGTCAATATGTTTAGTTTTTCTTACTAAGGTTAATAGTAGTTGTATTGTTATATTTGATTGGAACGTGATCAACATTAATGCCATAGTTCATGAATTATTATTTTTGCCTTAAAGTTTATGTGTAACAATAACTAGTCGTCACATATTCTGCTTTGGCGGTGGACAAGACAACTGAAACTTGCTTCTTGATAAACTAAGAAACTAAGCATTATCCTAAAAATTGGAAAGTTCCTAAAGTGATTTTTTTTATTTAATAAACTACCAACAAAGTCCGCATCAAAATAGCTAATCAAGTTAAAGGTTGAACTTCTGGGCTACTAAAGTCGTAAATGCAATATGCCAATAAGATAGTTAAAGATTCTCTTGATGGCATGTAAATAAGATTCTTTGGGACTATATTAAAACCTAGCACATAAGTAAGTAGCAAATATTATATTCGGCCTATTAGCAGTTAAATAAAGAATGGATATGATTATACCTTTAAACTTCTTCTGGCTTGGCTTTTACATCCTTTGAGAGTTTAGTGGTGGTGCTCATAGGTGTTTTGCTATATTTGGCTCCTTCCATTCTAAACTTTATGAGGATGTCTCTTCTGTACTTAGCTTGGTTGATGAAGATCCTATCCTTATATTGCTTAATTTTAAGCTAAAGGAGAACTTGAGTTCACCCATCATGCTCATCTCAAACTCTCCTTATATTAGCTTAGAAAATTCCTCACACAAGCAATTTGTAGTATCATAAAATATAATATCATCAATATAAATTTGCACAATTAGCAAGTTATTATTGGATTTCTTAATAGAAAATTACTTAACCTTTCATACCAAATTCTAGGAGCTTGTTTCAATCCATATAATGCCTTGGTTAATTTAAACACATAATTAGGAAATTTATAACTTTCAAAGCTTAGAGGTTGTTTTACACAAACTTCCTCTTGGATGTAACCATTTAAGAAAGCACTCTTTACATCCATTTAAAAAAGATTAAAATCCATATAAGATGCAAATGCAAGCAACGTCCTAATATTCTCTAACCTTGTAATGAGGAAAAGGTTTCATTATAATCAATACCTTTCTTTTGATTACAACCTTTGGCTAATAATCTTATCTTATTCCTAGTAATGACATCTTATTCATTTAATTTATTTCTAAATGCCCACTTGGTGCCAATAATAGGATAATTTTTAAGCCTAAAAACTAAGTTCTAAAATTGATTTCTCTCAAGTTGATTGAATTCTTCTTGAATAGAAAGTACTTAATATTCACCTTGCAAAGCTTCATTAGTAGACTTTGGCTCAATTTGAGAGATAAAAGCAAGATTAACTAAAGGTTTAAGAGAGGATATAATCGTTACCCCTTTTGAAGTTTCACTTAAGATTAGCTCCTTTGGATAGTCCTTCTTGTAATTCCAATCCTTTGAAAGCTCTTCCTTTAGCGAAGGTAACTCTTGAATGTCCTCTTTTGATGGTGCTTCTAGTTCTAAAGATTTTGAGGTATCCTTCTCTTGTAGGCTTATATGCATGAAGTCACCTACAAAATTATTAACAATAATAAGATCCTTTATTGGATCAAGTGGGTTAGATTCATCAAATACAACATGCATAGACTCTTTTACCACTATAGTTCTCTTGTTAAAGACTTTATATACTTTGTTTGAGGTGGAATAGCCTAAAAATATGCCTTCAACAACTTTTGAATCAATTTTTATAAGGTTGTCCTTGGTGTTCAATATGAAGCCTTTGTGTTCAATATGAAGCCTTTGTATCCAAATACTCTAATATACAAAATAGATTTTCTACTATTCCATAGCTCATAAAATTTTTTATTTAAAATTGGCCTTTTGAAAATATGATTTGAAATGTAACAATCGGTATTAACGGCTTTTGCACAAAAGTATAATGGTAAATTATACTTACAAAGTATAGATTTAGCCATATCAACCAATATTCTATTCTTTCTCTCAACTACCCTATTTTGTTGAGGTGTTATAAGGGAAGAATAATTATATGAAATACCATTTTTATCATAAAAAGAGTTAAAGAATTTATTCTTAAAGTCAGTTCCATGATCACTTCTAATACTAGTGATGGAAAAAACTTTTTTCTTTTTGAACTCTTTTAATAAAACTTTTAAAGACATTGAAAGTATCATTCTTGTAAGTTAGAAAATACGCCCAAGTAAATTTAGAGTAATCATCAACAAGGATAAATGCATAGTACATTCCACCTAAACTAGCTACTCTAGTTAGTCTAAATAAATCTATATAAATTAGCTCAAGTGGTTTAGAGGTTGGCACTCTATTTTTAAGCTTAAATGATGACTTAGCTTGCTTCCCCTTTTGACAAGCATCATACATCTTGTCCTTAATTAACTTAAGTTTAAGTAAACCATCCACAAGTTCACTTTTAATAATATTATCAATGAATTCAAAATTAGCATGTTCTAGTCTTCTATGCTAAGTCTATGTGTCATAGGAAATAGACATCAAGCATTTATATTCCTTATTGCATACATCATTTAAGTTTATCACATATACATTATTAACTCTTTCACCTCTAAAAATTACTTTGTCATCACTAAGGTTACTAACAAAACAATTCTTAGGATTGAAGGTGACTCTATTCCCCATGTCATATAGTTAACTAATGCTAAGAAAGTTATGTTTCAAACCATTAATAAGTAATACATGATTAATAAAAAGGGTTTCCGAGTTACCTATTTTGCCAATCCCCACTATCTTCCTTTTGACATTATCACTAAATGTGACATTTCCTCCATCTTTTGCCTCAAAGGATGTGAATTGCCTTTTGTCTCTCAAAATATGCCTTGAGCATCCACTATCTAGATACCATTGACTCTTGCTTCTAGTGGATTTCAAGCACACCTACATGACAATAATTTCAACTTTCTTTTGAACCCAAACCTTAAATGGTCTCGGTTTGTTAGTTTTAAAATAATATGTGGGCAAGAGTTGTAAGTGCAATATTCTATAGTAGTATATATTGATAATGTGTCCAAGAGTCATACAACAGAACCATGTCATATTTAAAAATCTATTAGGCCTAGGTTCATAAACGTTCTTGGAGAGGTAGTGTTACATATATCTTTTATTGTGCATGTAAGTTCGAGATTGACCATAAGATTCACAATTACATTAATGTATGTGATGGTGTGGTTTAGCATTCTTAGGTATGTGCTTCTTATGGTACATGAAGTCATGCTTAGTCTTTTGGTTTGTGCCTTATACTTTTGAGCCATAGGAAGATATATCTTAAGGAACGTAACTTTAGAAGTGTGAGACTCTTTAGCCTTGATGGCTTGAGTCTTAGTGTTAGTGCTAGAGATATGCAAAGAATTATGTTTAGCTTTTACAAATTTATTTTGAGATGATGATAATGATGTTGATGCTCTGTGTTCATATCCAATGTTATATGTATTACTATAAAATTTTTTAGAAGTTAAAAGAGCATCAAAAGTTTCTTTTTCTTTGTGAAACTTGAAAATAGAATTCTTTAGCTCTAGAACTTTTTTAAAAAGCTTATCATTCTCTTCTTTAGTCTTATTAAGTTCACATCTCAAAGAAGTGGAAGCTTTCAAATTATTAGATAATTGTTCATTAGAAGAAATTACTTTTCAAAAACTTGCTTTTCAAATTCTCAAATTTTTTTGACATTTTTGAAAACTCTTATTTGTAAAACTTTTTCTCATGGTAGAGCTCTCATCAACATCATCATCATTATTGTAATAGTCATCATGACATGAAGAATGGGAAGTGGAAGTTACCTTCTTATTATCCTCAAGTGTCATGAAGCAAAGGTTAGATACTTCTTGTTATTCCTCCTCCTTTTTTTGAGTCGAAAAAATCATCCCATGTAGCTTTGAAGGCTTTTTTCTTATCCTTTTCTCCTTTACTTTTGAACTTGAGTTTGGGACATTCATTTCTAATATGTCCTGGTCTCTTCCTTTTATAACAAGTTACTTTTTTATCTTATTTCCTTCACTCTTCCTAAAGTCCCTTTGCATTGAGGAGTTCTTTCTTCTCAAAAGCTTCTTAAAGCCTCTAATGAGCATAGGTATTTCATCATCTCCTCACTTGAGTCATTAAGGCTTTCCTTTTCACTTTCTTCTTGGATGGCCTTTAAAGTTATCCCTTTCTTCTTTTCTTTTTTTTTTCTTCTTTTTCTTTTTCGCTTTGTTTCAAGTTTAGCTAATGTGTCAAATGCTTGCCAATTAGAATGTTGATAGAAAGTTTTGACAAGTCATGGACTTTTTCAATGGAAGTGACCTTTGATTTCTAATCTTTTTTAAGAAGTACCCTCAAAATTTTGGTGTTCACTTCTTCCTTTGAGTAGTGCTTCTCTAACTTCTTCAAAGTGGTGAGAAGAGCATTCAATCGGTTGGTTATCTTGGTGATACTTTCTTAAGACTTCATCTTGAAGATATTATAAGAATTTTAAGAGAGATAATAAAAAGAAAATGAAAGTTAAGAGAAATAAAAAGAATATATGAGAAAGCAATCACAAAGAACATAAAAGATTTAAGGAGCTCGGATTATAAACAATCCTATGTCTCCACCTAACTTATCCCTAAGTTAAAATTTTGAATCCCTACTATAATCTATTTACTTAGATTGAGTACAATAATGTGTTTTGAGGATTAACATAAACCTTATACAACTTTGTTTTTTTTTTTTTTGGCTCAACACTAACTAATCCAAGTTCCTAAGTGATTTAAATGATTCATACTTAAACTAGTTCCTATAGTTTTAGCTCCTTACTTCTCTTTTTTAACCAAATAATGGATGTAGAAGAACCTAAAGCTAGAGCTCAACCCAACACTCAATATAGATTTTGTGAAAAAGCTAAGAGTAGTTAAAAGTAAAAAACTTTTACAAAAGAATTGAGTAATTGATATATCTAAATTTTCAAATGAAGTTTCAAAGCAAATATTTATATTTGGAGACCAAAAATTAGATATTAGAGAGCCTCAAGTTCGTCCTTAACCTTTTTTTTATCTTCATTATATGTTGATTCAGCTTTTTATGAAGAAAATACTGCTCATGATTGTGAGATTTGAAAAGATAGCCGTTGGAGACTCTGAACTATCTATTGGAGATGACATCATAGTTCTTCATGATCGTAACTTGCTCCTCATGACTGTGAGTTAGCTCCTTATGATTGTGAGAGGAAAGGGTCCAAAACTTTTGCTTCAATCTTCTCAATTGAGGCTTGTGATCGTGTGCCTTAAAAACCTTCATATTTCTTACTCTCAATGAATTTCTTTTGAGTCCTATATAGATTCATCTAACTTCAAGGGGCTTTGATGAGAGTCTTTAAAAAAAAACTTTAAGGTGCTTCAATTGGATCAACAATGATGCTCCATTTGACTTACCTTATACACACTTAAGGAGAAAAGTTAACGATTCAAAATTGCTTGTTAAAGTTAAAACTAAAGGAATTAGGAATTGATCATGCAAATGATTAACAGTGTTAAATTTCAAATAATTATAAAACTCAATTGGATTTAAATTAGACAAAAAAAAATTTCAAGAATAATATTTCTTTAAATTTGGCTACTTTACAACAAATATTTGAACAATCAAATAAATGATAAAAAAATAAATATATAAATATTATAATTATTTAATTACTAGTTATAATTTAAAATAATGTATATTTCGTTATGAACAACAAAAAACAATTATATACATTTAATTTTAAAAAAAATTATTTGTTATTAGTTTTTTTGATAAGAGTAATATAGTCCAAATAAAAAATAAATTTAAATAAGATATAGTGAGTGGGAAACTACAAAAGAGAACTGGTAAAATATATAGCTATTTGAAATTAAAATATATATCAGCTATTGATTTCTAAATATCGCCCATGTTCACCACAATTCGCTCCTTATAGAGCAAATCCTGATCTAATATTATTATTTTGAAAAAAGTAATGGTTCCATACTAGATCAAAATTCTGGGCGTTCCATTCTTCTCCCATAGTTTTTTTATTTAGGGTTATTGTACAATTCTACTATGAACTGTAGTTATTTTTTCTAATCTATTCTATTTTAAAAATTGTACGAATTGATATATGACCTTTTCGATTTGTTGTAAATTTATCCAATGTCAAACTAGCGTGTGCCTATATTGACATAGCATGCTGATATGACATACATGTATATATTATTTATTGATGTGGAAATTAAAGAAAGAAATTAGTAATTTTTCTATTCTTAACTTTCATCTTTCTACAAATTTATCCTTATTTTTATTATTATTATGTAAATTTTAAAATTTTAATTACTTATTTTCTAGGTATCAAAATTTTTCAAACCCGAACCAATGTATCTTTCTTTTTATTTCTTTTTGGTCAATTATCGTTGTTACATTATTTTTGTAGATTTATCCTCAAATTTTCACAAACATTTAACCTATCAATTTAAAAATTATTTTAACTTTATTTAATTTTAAAATTACTAAAAAAAATTTATAAATTAAAATTTTAAATTTTAAAATAAAAATGAATAAAAATTTATAATTTGACAATTATTATCACTAATGACAACATATGAAATTACTCCACATATAATTTAAAAATATTTGTCATTTAATTAATTTATTTATAATATGTAAGGACAATAGCAATAATGTTAATTTTTCATCTTAAAAATAATAAAAATTTATACTATTTTGCTCCATCAACTTCACAATTTATTTATCCAATATAAAAATGAATACTACTATATGATATTTTTTATGTGATCATGTGCACATTTTTATAAAAAAAAAAAGTTATTCAAATATTCATAAAAATACATTTGAAATGTATGGCAATTTTTTTTACTTGATTGTGATTCTAATTTATTAAAATAATAAATAAAATCAAGTGACAGTGATGAAATTTACTTTTGCAACTATAATTGAACTAAAAGAAATAAAAATAAGGATATATTTGCCAAAAAAAATGAAAATTAAGAATAGAAAAATTACTAATTTTTTCTTCTAATTCCCACATCAGTAAATAATTTACACATCTATGTCATATCAGTATGCCATGTCAGTATGACTACCTGCTCTTTTGACCGTGAATAGATTTGCATTAAATGGAAAAGATTACATACCAATTTGCTACAATTTTTAAAATAGTATAAATTGGAAAAATAAGTATAGTTTATGATAGAATTATGTGGTAGAACTATGCAATAACCCTTTTGTTTACCATAATTTTTCTTTAATTTTTTCTTTTATTCAATTTAATATATATATATATATATATATATATATATACACTTTTATTTTGTTTTGCAAATAATACCTTTAGTATCCAGTAATCATATGAGCCTTGACTATTCCAAAGTCAAGAAGGATAAACCTCATAAAGAGATAAAACACTTTCAGTATCGGTTTCTCCATACATAAGACTTGAATTTGAGACTTTACTTCTATCTTACTTCTATTTTAATTAAACTACAAACCCTTAAAGTAGGAAAAAATAAAAATTCTTTTGTTAAATATATATATATATCCAAAATCTATCAATCAAACGTATTCCGTTCCAACTAATTATACCAAAGAAACCTACCCTATTATATCAAATATTAGACAAGTGTTGCTTTTCATTTCTGTTTTCTTTTCACATACCGAAGCGATCCACAAATTAGGTAATTTGATCTCACCAAATACCTATAATCTAACCGTTCATTAAAAAACTTATGATCTAACCATTCATTAAAAAACTTATATCATCTACCTAAATTAACCGAATCAAACCCCCTTTTATTATTATACCATTATTATAGAGGCTGAAATTAAGAAGAAAATACCACATAAGAAAATACCAGTAATAAGATTTCAGTCAGCTAAAACTGAACTGTCACCCTTCAACAACTGAATGAGGAATGAGGAATCCCTGTGTTATAAAGAAACCTTATGTGGAATTTTAATACATTATCCGTTCTTTTATTTTTCAATAAAGTCATACTTTGATAAATCCACTAAAGCTAAACATTATTTTCTGTGCTTTGTAGAGCTAAATTGAAGAAATGAGAGAAAGGGCCTCTGTTCCTGTCACTCCTAGAAAATGACCTCAATGAGAGAATAAAAAAAGGCCAACCAGCGGCAACATATTGGAAAAATGGACATCCCATGCCTACCTTCCCAAAAGCTAAAAGAAATAGAAGTGGACTACACCTAGCTTTATATGTAAGTGACCGAGAATAAAGTAGATACACTGACTAAAGGATCTATAATTCATTCAACAACCAAGCTATATTCCATTTTGTATTTTGCTTAGTTGGAATGCACCAAAGAAAAAGAATATTGCCTACAAATAGAATGTTAAATGTTCACAAGAAATTGAACTCTTTGTATCCTATGTGTAAAATAAATCATCAAGGATATAAGGATAGAACATGATTGTGTGTGAATTCTAGCATTACAACTTTTAACATACATACAAGAGAAAGGTATAGATTGATCAAAACTTGCTTATTGGGACTAAACAGAACATGGATCTATGCATAGTCAAATGTCATGTTGTAATGCTCCCAATAGTCACCTAAACACGTGGCACAATCTAATTTTTTTTCATGAAATAATACTTATTTCACATAAACAACATTATAAAAGTATACTTTCTTAAAAGTGAACTTCTTTTGTACACATGAAGAAGTTCAGGTACCAACATCAAACATAATCGATAACAATATTTAATAATGCATATACCAGACTCGTCACTGGCCCACCTGGTATCTCTAATGCATATACAGACATCAACTTAACTATTACTTATCCTGAAAAATATAGATGCAAAGGGAGTGAGCTTGCTACTCAATAAGTATAAAACTTCTCATGAACCAGTTAAGGAAGACATCAATTAAATTACATACCAAGTGTATAAATTCAAGTATAAACATCACTTAAAATTATATATTAAATGTAGACACGAAAGTCTAAGTTAATACAAGAAATCAAGATCAATTGAGGGTCAGAACAAGCAAAAAATAACTCCAGGCTATGCCCAGAGCCTAGTGCTCACCAACCACAGGCGATCGCGAAGGGCTAGCCTGCCTTGAAGGACTGGCGATTGCCAGTCACTGGCGATTGCCAGTCACTGGCCATCACAGCAGTCAATTCCTGCTGCTTTGAAATTACACTTAACATACTTTAAACAAATATATATTAAGGTAAACTTATAATATAATGAGATTCTACCAAATTAAGTCAAATTAAATAAATTATGAGTCCCCAAATCAAAGTATAACACTCATATTTTCATTATTCATAATCTCAATCTTAAACATCCTCAACTATCAATATATACAAAACATATATAGAAAATATACACAAAGTATACAGAATTAGCTTATATTCATGGCATACCCTTTGTGTGTTAACATTATTCCTTCTCAACTTTGCATTCACATTCAATTTACATAAAAGCCAAATTATAACTACTAATATGCAAACATGAATGCAAGAATACATATCAAATCATATACGGTATCCGGCTGGAACCATCCTCACAATCACACTTCTCACAAGTGGCCACATACTGAGACTATCCATCCGGCTCAGTCCTATATCTCACATACTCATATATAAATTATTGGGTAGCTATCCACCCGACTTAGCTTGCCCATCTCACAATTCATATTTTCACATGTGGCCACCATTGAGACTATCCGCCCAGCTCAGTCCCAGATTTCATAATCACTGGAGGCTATCATTTGGCTCAGCCCACTATCACACATATTCCTCACATTTCCTCACCATCATTCAATATTCATATGAGGCACAACACTACATAATTACACTGTTGAAATTACAATCACGATAAATGATGCCTCACCAAGAATTTCACACATTGAGCTCATATATTATCACATATCATCACATCACATATAGAGCTCACATATCAAAACATATCATCACATTTCACACTTTGAGTACATATATAACATCAGTCACATTTCCAATATGAATATTCCATATTCTATCATAACAATAACTCAATTACTCAACTACACTTTTTCAATTCATAATTCACTTCCATCCTTCTTAGGACTTTATATCAATCACACACATAGACAATTACTGGTATCACCACTATAATATTAATCCACATTATAACCCTTTAACATATATCATAATATTAATTGCTCATACACAAAGCTCAATTAATACAAAACCTATTCCCCTTTTAACAACATTAATTACTTATTACATATAATTTAAATCATCACTTATTTAACTCATCAAGTATATTAATCATATCACTTATCCAATTAACCAAAATAATATATATATATATATAACATTACAATTATATTATGCAAGAGAAATTAAATATATATATATATATATTATTAGTAACTACTTACCGAAAATGCTTCCCAACCTTTAATAAGTAGGAATTTCTTTAGTTGATTATACCTTTCCTGCCCTTTGTAAGTCCTACACATAACTATGTATCAAACACACATACAATTCATCACTCTTGCACTTTAGCTCAATTAGTGCAATTTATCACCTGAATTAGATATGCTCTAAAATTATGCACATAAATCCTTTGGCTCCAATTTTAATAAAAAAGCTAGGATTATGAGTCTAGTTTAATTCTCAATTAGAATTACTTAATTTGGACATGTATAGAAGTATTTATGAATTTTTGAACACTAACAGGTCATACAAAGTAAATAGAGTGAGTAATAAAATGTCAAGCTCTGTTAAACCCTCTTAAAGGCAGATTCAGCTAAACATCAAAACATAAGAGTTATAGAAGACTCCTGAAAGTTTTCTGATTATCAAACTTTGCTCAATTTGGAGTTATAAAACGCAAGTTATGATAAAAAGAAATAGGACTGAAAATTTCTAAAATATAGCTTAACTAGTATAGCCTATCACATCTACTTGATATGCTCAAAAATTATTTATACAAGCCCTGTGTCTATGATTTTACTATAAAAGCTAGATATATGAGTCTATTTTAATTATCAATTAGAATCACTCAATTGGATATGTACATAATTAGTTATAGCCCTAACATCTTAGTCTGGTCATGTAGGACATTTTGCCATAGCAATAAAAATGTCGACCTCCTTTAGACCCATCAAACGACGGATTCCAACAAAAGTCAAAAAATGAAAGTTATAGTAGACTCTCTAAAGTTTCTGTATCAATTGACCTCACTCAATTTAGAGAGCTGGAACTCAAGTTATGTGAAAAATACAAAGGCTAAATTTCACAAAAAATAGAGCACGAATTTGCTCTTAATAAAACTAACTCAAAATAATAAAAATACATGCATAACTTACCAATTTAAATCTTCAATCCCTCTAGATGTCATCAAGATCCCAAAGCTCTTATAAATTGATAGAAACTAGATAAAACAATTCTCTAAACCTATTAAGAATCCTTAACCCTTTCTATATAAAATTCTCTACTCAATCCTCACCACACACATATACATACACTTGGCATAATCTCAACCATAAACTTTATATACACACTTAATCATATATTATATATAGCTTAATCAAAGATAATTCTAAATACATATGGATATTTATCACCAAATATCCAATTTACTCCTTAGTGGAGTATGAGTATTACAAATTGACTCATAAGATTTTAAGTAGGTCAATCAAATCCAACTTTCCTTATAATTAGGTCCCTCTCCATAAATCATAAATATACCCATACTTAAATTAGTCTCACCCCTTATTCTATATGAATGAAATGCACTATGCATAATTAATATAATTGGAGAGCGGATGTTACACATGTCATGGTCTAACTACAAATTTGTACACACATTATATTTCCTTATCAGCTCTATACTCTCAACAATAGTTGATCTAGCAGTCCTAACAAAATCGAGTGAAGCACAAGCACAAACACTTTCCTTAACATATAGAAGTATGTCAGGTAATCTTTGGTAAGAACAATGTATCTTCATCTTATTCACTGCATTAATACTTTTTGGAATATATCCAAGCCTCAAGCCATGCCCTACGGTTGTAATTTTCTTTGCTATTTAAATCACCAAGTCATCTTTATCTCTCAAAAAGTGCAACTTAAAATGGTCAGCATCATTAGCTAAATCCCCCAAGTGCCCAAAAAAGTAGATTTCCAGTGGTTCTTAAATTGACCATCTAAAAGTCTGAGCTGGGAACAAAGAAAAGGAGCCTTTATGGTTTCTAAAGCAAACTTCCTCCCCACACTTAAGATTTCAAGAACAAATGGAAGAAATTGACTTTTCTCAATTAAAGATTGTATCCTTAAATCCCTCTGTGATTCATAAATATCAATATATAGTTCTGAACCCTTGTATGGGGAAGTGAAAAGGCTTCTAAATGCCAAAACAGTGGCTGCCTCAGATTCAGCACCAGTTCCAAGTACCTTATACACATCTTGGTGCCTCTTAACATATGAAATGTGTTTTTTCTTCTTGAGTTGCTTGTCTGGTTGGAAAGAATCTAACACTCCATCTTCTTCACCATTCTTGTAAGTCCAAACAGTTGTTCTGCAATCTTCATCTACAATATATAAACACTTATCTATATTACCAGTAAACCCAGATAATATAGACCCACACTGCCTAAGGCTATCAAATAAAGATGACTCTGAATTAAAATCACTCATGAAAATAAAATCCTTATTTTCACTGTACCACAAGAATGCAAAAATCCTGAAATCTATAGCTTGGATGGAAGAAGGAACCAATGATGAAATATCAAAGCAAAAGAACTAATAGCACGTGTTGAACGTGCAAAGTACAAATTGAACGAATGTCATCTTTCATGTCTTCAAGTATTTTGATGCTTTACTGATCATCAACATCAATGTAGTTTTAAAGAAAATCATATTTTTAAATAGTTAAAATTTAACTATTCAGTTGGATAATGCAAAAGGCTCAAGTCAAGTCTTTCATGTCTTTAACGATCTTGATGCTTTGTTGATCTGATATATTAGTGCAGTCTTCAAGAAAATACCATCTTTTTAAATAGTTAAAATTTAACTATTCAGATAGATAATAAAGGACTCTCAAGTCAAGTCTTTTATGTCTTCAACAATCTTCATATTTTGTTGATCATTAACATCAGTCCAGTCTTCAAAAGAGGCTTAAATTAAATTTTTCATGTCTTCAATAATCTTTACACTTTGTTGATTATCAATGTCTATGCAATTTCAAAGCGAACCATCTTGTTAAATATAATTATTTAGATGGATAATGTAAGAGGCTTAAGTTCAGCCCTTTATCTTCAATAATCTTCATACTTTGTCGATCATTAATGTCTGTACAATCTTCAAAGCGAACAGTATAAATGAATAGTCTATAGTTAAAAATAAAAAATTTTAATGTAACTATACAAGTTGACGAGACTCAAATGAAGTAATGGAAAGCTTCAAATTTTTTTGATTATTTTAATAATTAAAAAAAAAACTTTAAAATAGCCCAATGATGAAAGAGTTGTTGATAGACTTGATCAATAGTTGAAAAAATCAAACCTTGAAGCTAACTTGATAAAAAATCTATAAAAAAAAAAAGAAAGAAAAAAATATAGAGTGAACGCAAAGATTATACTTGAAAAAATGAAAAAAAAAAGGTGAGGCATTAGATAAGAAATTAAGCATAATATGTAGTTTTCAAAACTTTCCCAAATTTGACATCTGTAATTCACTAAAAATTTTGACATATACTAATCTGTAGTAAATATATAGTGAGAGTTGCTTGCTAAAAATTTAAGGACTAAGATGTTGTTAATTAAAGAGGGAAATAAATTCGTTGCCAATTAACGATGAATTCAGGAATCTGTTACTAAAGTGGAAAGGTGGAAAATCTTTAAATTTAGTGACTATTTATGATGGACTAATCCTTGTATTCTTAATATCCTTCCCTCCTCCTCTTCATCTTCGTGCTGCTCCTCCCTTACCTCAAAAAAAAAAATCTCCCCCTCTCCATCCCCTCTCAATTTCAGCCTCCTCCATTGCCAACCACTACAACTCGGAGTAGCGCAATAACGCCGTCAATCTAGATAACATATTTATGTTTTTTTATTGTAAACTAAAAGAATATTATACATTGTAGCAGTTGCCTCTTAGCCTCCCTTATCATTGTCATCACTAGCCACCATCTTCTGTCAATTCTAGGTATTTTCTTTGATTGATTTATTTTATTAAATTTAAAAAAAAAAACACATAAGAAATATTTAAAATATAGTAACCAATAATAAATAAAATAAATTTCAATTTCAATATATAATTAGACTAAATTTAATTTTGAATTTAAAAAAAAACTATATATTCATTAATAATTAGAATAAAGTTTTTTTAAAAAAAGTATAGATTTAATGTTGTACATATAATAAAGAGAAATTATTAGTAACACATCGAGGAATTTTATTTTTTTCAAATTTAGAAATAAATTTAATTTTATTTATTATAATTATTTTTTGAAACCTTGTTTACTATAATTATAACTTAAAAAAGGAATGAATTTTTCCTTGGATATAATTTTGGTATATAGTTATAATGTATATATTATAAAATAATAGATAAATAAATAAATAAGTTATTTATAGAAAAGAATTTATATAAAATGCTAAAAATTAAATTCTTAAATTAAAATATATCATTGAATTTATATTTTTTAATTGTTGTTCTTGTTGCACACTAGTGGACTTTTTTCTGGCGACAAGAGATAATTCGTTTAATTTGTTCATATAATAGTTTTTCTACGTTGTCAAAATTGATAAAATGGTGATAATAATATATGAAAAATGTTATATTTTTTTAAGTTGGTTGACAAAAAAAATTTATATCTTTTGGATGAATTTGCATATATGCTCATTATTGATGAAATGATGCTAATAATATATGAAAAATATTATGTTTTTTTAAGTTAATTGACAAAAAATATGTATATTATTTGGAGGAATTTGCACATATGTTTATTGCAAGATAATAGATTATTTTTTTTTTAATCTTTTGTAATGCGATATTCAATATATTTGATATTATTGAAATTGTGTGATAATTATTGTCATTATAGAAGTGCATGTGTTAGTGAAACTTGTGATATAATTGGAGGTATAAAGTGGTTATATTAGAAGTATTTGTGATATAGTTAAAACTTGTAATAATTTTCATATAAATTTCAAATTGAGCACAGTCGTGTTTAAGTTCAAGGAAAGGCTAGGAATGTTAACTCAAACCTTCCAATTAAATAATATTGAGGACAATGTTCATTCTAAGTGTAGGGAAATATTTTATTTTTTTAAGTTCATTTTCAAGTTTATTTTTCTTTAAGTTTTTTTTTTATTTAGTTTTGTTGTTATTTTGCAAGAAATTTTAAACTTTTTTTCCATATACATCTTTAAGATATTTAGTTTATTAGGTTTAGGTTAATAAGTTCAAATTACGATAATTTGTAGAACCTTTTAAGTATTGATTCCAATTTCTCCATCTTATTTTTTTTACATTCATTAATATTATAAGTTATGTATATTAGATTGAGTTTTTTAGTGTAATTGCATATTAATTTAGTTCTTATATGTTAAAATTAGGGGTTAAAATTGAGCATTAAAGTTTAATTAACTTGAAAAGTACTTCTCTTTTAAGTGAGTAAAAGGTGTGTGGAAAACTATTTCATGGAGAATTTTTCTTAGTTGGGTGATTTTAAGTATTAAAACCGCCTTTGATTCTATAAGTTATGGTAGAAACTAACTAATATAGTTAGATGAAGTGCAAAATGCACTTGCTAAGCTAAAAGTTAAAAATTAAAGTGAGATGGAGTGTAAAACACACTCACTAAAAATGTGAATGAATAGGGCGTACTATATCAAATTTAATTATGTTTTCTCTACTCTAATACTTGTGATTTTGATTAAGTTAGGAGTTGGTCACCTATGCCAATTCTCTACACCTAAAGAGACCCAAGTATGAATAAACCAAATGTACTCAAGTGAAGTGTTCGTAATTTAATTATTATATTTACCTCCTTGAGAAAATTGCCATTAAATTATGTCTAAATAATTAGTTATGTCATATCTGCACCCGAGTAATTAAAGTTATTTTGGGTCGGGACTAAATTGTAATGAAACTAAGTTTGGAGAAAGGGCTTAATTGAAAGAAATAAAGTTGAGGGACTAAATTATAGTATGGCTTAAACCGCCATTTCTGCGAATAAGAAGAAGAAGAAGGAAAAGAAAAAAGAATGGAAGAAGATGCAACCGAAGGAAGGCCAAGGAAAAGAAGAGGGAGGAACCTATATTTTAGTGAGTGTATTTCTTTCTTTTCTCTATTTTTCTTAAATCCTTACATTGATCGGATTGTTTTTGGATATTTTAATATCTCTATTGCAAAATTTAAAAATTTGAACGTTGTAGCAGTGCGATCGGGCGGTGCTTGATTGCATTGAGGCGGTGCCTTATTTAACTAAGGCGATGCCTTAGCCCTTTTCAGGCCCTCAGGCAGTGCCTCGATGGGCACTGAGGTGCGCTTTAGTGACTTAAAGGTGATCAAGCGGTGCCTCAGTGTGTATAGAGGCGGCACCTCTACACTGAGCTGACGCCTCAGTGGTTCAAAGTACTATTTTGAGTTAATTCTGATCGGTGTTTAACCCAGATTTATAATATACATGATTTACGAAGTAAATACAAAGTTTTTATTGATCGGAAACATAAACAGATTTAAATGACATAACGATGGATTATGTGAGATGTAAGACTATATCCAGGACACATCAACTCATGAGTAAATGACATAACGATGAGCACCAGTGCATATGGTATTAAAAGATATAAGTCCATGTTGGGGACATGGCAGGGTTGGTAGATGAGTACAGTCAATGCCTAGGGTCGAGTACACATATTACCTTGTAGAGAGAAGCTGGTAAATGTGTATAGTCGATGCTAGGGGCCGGATGCACATGTTACCTTATAGATGTAAACTGTCAAATGTGTATCATCATTGCCAGGGTATGGGTGCACATTTTACCTTATAGATGTAGGGTTGGTAAGTGTGTATAGTCGTTATCTGGGGTCGGATACACATTCTACCCTATAGATATAAAGTAGTTAAGTATGTAAATGCATATAGTCGTTGCCTGGAGCCGGGAATACATTCATTCTTGTAGATGTAAAACTATATCCGAGGTATACATATGACTGCTGCCTGGGGCCAGACACATATATTAATTAGGATTTAGCATTTAAGTTATTATTGATCGAAATGCTGATCACACTTAAGTTATCATATGCATACTGACTTATTAGTATTGCGTTCAGTGTAATATTGGATCACAATATATCCGATATCACTATAATATATATATAGTTTACTTTGACAATGCTATTATAATGCAAGATGTAATAATTTAACTTTTCAATTAGTTGATTGCGTTGGTAAAAAATATCAATAGTATTACTATTTATGATCTTATCCTAAGTTGTGTGTTTGAGTTTTCTTTTATTGAGATATCGAGATTTATTGAAATATTTTATTTCTTATTAATATGTTCACTCACTGAGTATTTTCCTCCTAAAATACTCACCACTCTTTTTTATTAAATTTTTTAGAGTTGAGTGGCTGTCTAGAAGATAGCTAGTTATATAATAGGTAAAGCATAAGTAGTGAAGAATCTCAAGAGTATTGTTTAGTTAGGATATTTAGTAATAGTACGTTATCGGTTTAAACATTTGTATACAATGGTTTGTATTATGAAATTTGTGTATATTAGAGAAGGAGTAAATTTTAAAAAAGTTATCTTGTAACGCATATTAGTGAAATATTTTATATTTATATATCTAAGTTATGAGAGTTAACTAGTTAATGGACAAGAAAGAAGTAATACTCGGTCATATCAGTACTTAAGTTAGGAAGATTAAGTGTACAAGCTTCAAATAAGAGTATTGGTGGGATTGGGTGTTAGAAGTTAGCAATCATTTTTTAGGGTTAAGGGATTTCTAATATTTAAAATTATTCGAATTTGCTTATGATCTATGAATTTTTTTCTAAATATCTTTCATTAATTCCATTGAGAAGTGATATATTTTGCTTATTTTTAATTTTTTGTTTTCGTTTATAAGAACTATATTAAGTATGTTAAAATGTGGTTATACTTTGTGAACTTTCTTAATATGCATGATTTATGATGTTGATTAAATATTTGCTCGAGGATAAGTAAAAAGCTAAGAGTGAGGCAGTTGATAAATTCATATTTATAGTATATTTTGAGTCAATATTTTTAAGTGGTTTTATGTGTTATTATATGAAAATTTGGTTAATTTTAGATAAAATTCATTTAATCAAGTTTTAATTAGGTTATTATGAATTAAGAGATAATTTAGAATTAAGTTTTCGTATTTAGTTTGGAATAAATTCATAGTCCATCTAGGTTAGGATTAGTTTTCTTTTAATTTTAGGAATTAGATTTATAATTTATATTTAATTTTTCCTTAGTGAATTTTAGTTACATTTAATGTCTATTTTCATATTTTACAAGCTTTAAATAAGTAAAAGTTGATTTGGACTTGAAGTGCGCTTTAAACAAGTCAAAATCATGCAAGGATTAAAAGCTGCATGGGTGACACAATTATGCCAAAATGAGGATCAAGATAGGAAGTTTTCTGCCGAGGAAGACACATCCATATCACATGTTAATCACAGCCGTATTGAGTAGGACAGAAGCGAAAAAAAGCATAGTGACACAGCCGTGTCATGAGAGACGTAATTGTGTCTAAGGGTCCCAAAAGCATGGCATTAATCTATGAGCCATATTACGATTGACAAAAGAAAATCCGCATAAGTGATATAACCATATCATGAAGCAGAATCCAACTAGGATTATATCTTTTTAAGGCTAATCCGAATCTAATTTTTATAAAGGGTCATCACCACGATATAAAAGGGCTTTAGGACAAAGACTAGGCATTCTACAACACATTCATTCATCTTTTGCATTCAAAAACATAAAAATAATTCATTGATCATTCATGAAAGACTTTGCTCGTGACATTCAAGCATTCAAGGCACTTCAAGGGGCAAGATTAAGGGGTTTCTCATTTCTTTTTCTTTTTCTTATTTCTTTGGGTTGTTTGCAATAATGTTTATGAGTTTTGTTCTTGTAAATATGTCATTATTAGGCTAAATATTTCATTATGTACTAGGATGGATCTAAGTAGCTTGGGAATGTATTAACAATTACTTTTTTTTTAATTTAAGTTGACTTTTTACATATGAGTTTTGTTTTTATACTTAATTATATTCAATGATTGGTTATGGTTAAAGTATGTTGAGACCGAGAGATGATACATGCTTTGGGCTTGTTGTTCATGTCGAATATTAAAATAAGTGTTATGAAACTAGGAGGTAATTAATACTTAAAGCCTAAAATAAAATCTATTGATGTTAATTAAGTTGGAAAACCTTTGTAATTATCAATATTGCATGATTCATCATTGAGTTTAAATTTTGAGTTTAAATTTAGTTAAGGGTTTGTTATGATATGCTTAGTGAGGTGGAAGTCCAAAAGTTGTAGCTAATAATTGAGTTAATTAAACAAACTTGTAATTATTTAAGAAAGAGTTATAAGGACATTAGTTGATGAGCATCATATGTATAATCCAAATTAGGTTAAATTAAATTGTTAATGAATTAATATATGAACCAAGTGAAAGGTGACATTTTAGTACATGCATTTATATCATTAATTGTTTGATTGATTATTATTTGCATTATTTTAAGTTTATATTTTATACTTTATTCAATTTTAAGGTTAAATTTCAGCTTTAGGTTAAATTTTAGTTCCAAAATTTAATCTATTTATTTAGATAAATAATTAACTAAGTGAAATAGTTTTCAACAACTAGTCCTCATAGGAACGACAACCTACTTAATCATTATATTACTTGACCAATCCGTATGCTTAAAATTAGGACTAATCAGTCATGATCATGACTATGTCTTATGAGGATGCTTGAATTTGAGATCACAATTGGGATGAATAAGATCGTGGTCGTGAGTTTCAAAAACTTAAGAGCGTTGCTCGTGAGAATGCATCACAATCATAAGCAATGCTTGTGATGAGTGTTGTGGAATAGCTCACGAATAGCTCAGGGAGTATCACGATCAGGATTTGTAACCATGAGGAGTATTAAGATGAGCATCACGAGTTGAGTTGCATGATCACAGTCGTGATAGGTACTCGTGAGGAGTACTGTTTTCTCTGTCACGAGTAACTCTACTTGCTCGTGGTTATGAGCAAGCTCGTGAGGTCTTCAAGCTAAATGATCATGATCACAACTTGTTTAATCGTGATCGCGACCTTTGAAACTCTTCATTCCTTAGCCTCTTTTAAGCTTATTTGTCCTTATTCCTTACTTGTATTAACTTGAATGTGTTTTACCAAGTGCCTATCTTATAAAAACAATTAAGATTAGTACTTCAAACTTAATTTGTTAAAGTTAAAACACGGATGATTATCAATTGATCATGCAAACAGTCAACAAATATTATTTAAATAATAAAAAATTTAATTTTTATTAATTTAATTTTTATTTTTTAAATATGTGATTTATTCTTATAATTTTTTATTCAATAAATTATTGTTATTCTTCTCTAATCTAATTTGAAAGAGAATATTTATTTGTAAGTTTGAGGGTGAATTCTTTTATAATATGGCTTACCACATTATACATTAATCTACTGCAACTCAATATTAATTTTGATATTAACTTTTAAACTTTGTTCATTTAAAAATGTGAAACGATCAAAATAATAAAATACGTTATATATTTATTTATGTTTATTTATTAATTTAAAATTTAAATAAAATATTAAAATATTTATAATATAATATTTAATGAGAATATTTTACATAAGTTGACCATAAATTTTATTCATTTGTAATATTTTTACATTATAATTTGTGATCCACCATATATAGGGTTATAATTGAGCCTAGTTGAACCAAGTTTTAAAAAGGTTAGGCTCGGCTCGGTCAAAATAAAAATACTTGAGCTTGACTCAAACTCGGCCATTTTTTTAAGACTAGAGCTCGGGCTCAGCTCTACAATATTATACGTTATAAAAATAATTATGTATTATAAAGTCAAATAAGGTTGACCATAAGTTAATTGTGTTTAATAAAGGGAAATAATATATGAAATAATATTGACCACAAGTTGATGATTTACAAATAAATTTTAAGTTGCCATCGTTAAAAATGTAAAGATATCTCTACCTTCAAGGTATTATAGAAATATCTAATAAAAAAAAATTTCTGTCGTAGTCGACAGTTTTTCTTTCTGTCGTAGTTGACAGTCTTTTTTTAGTTTTGTGGCAGCCATTCGTTCTCAATTTCAAGGTCTTATTGGTGATCATGGAGAGGTTTCGCGAGTTGTCTTTAAATGACGATAGCATTCAAGGAGGGATAATAGAGGATGCAGAGGAGGATGTTCTGAGTTTGGATTGGCAGTGGTGTTTGGTTGGTCATTTCTTATCCCAAAGAATGTTGAATTTTAACGCCATACAACATACTTTGGCATCGATTTGGCAACCTTCTAGAGGAATGTACGTAAAGGATCTTGCCCCAAATCTGTTCTTGTTTCAGTTCAATAATCCTTCTGACTTTTCAAGGGTTGTTGATAATGGACCATGGACTTTTGATAATCAAACACTGGAGTTTAAAGTTTTGGAAGCTACTGATATTCCTATGGACCTCCCTCTTTTTGAGGTCTTCTTTTGGGTTCAGATTCATGAGCTCCCAATTGGTTTTATGTCAGAGCGAGTTGGTCGAGTGGTTGGGGATTTTATTAGCAAGTATCTTACCTATGATGAGCAAAATTTCTTTGGTGATTATAGGAACTTTATGCGTATCCGGGTGGCTTTTGATGTTCGTGAGCCTTTGAAACCTGGAATGAAACTGAAGAAACAATGGAGAGATTGGGTATGGGTCTCTTTCAAGTATGAAAAACTTCCCTCCTTTTATTTTTCTTGTGGCCGGTTAGGACATAGTGATAAATTCTGTGATCTGATACTTGATGCAAAAATTCAATAAAATGATCGCCCTTTTAGAACCTAGCTATGTGCCCCATCGAGAAAACAACTTCAGCAATTGACTATTGGTGATCCTTGGCTTTGTAGTAAACGGCTCAGCAAAATTGCTTTGGATCAGAGGGCGGAGGTAGCAGGGAATAGCTCAGGTAAGGTGGTGGCTAGTGAACGGTTGGGGATGACTGTTATGGAAAACTAAGCTAAGGTTGGTAGTGGAGGTGATTATAGGATTAAGATTTCTGTTGCTAATAAAAGTGGAGGATATCATGGCAAAAATAAAGGCATTATGGATGGTATGTTGGCAATTAATTATGAAATTATAGGTAGACATATAGAATTAAATAACCTTCCTTTACAGGTCAACAATAATGAAGTTATTATTAGGGATCCAAAAAGGAGGTGTGTTACTGATGGTGTAGTGGAGGCTATTATGGATACTGATCAAGCCCATGAAGCCCAGTTTGTTATTAGTCCAAAAAATGGTTGTTCGGTGGGTCCTGCTCTCCAAGCCTGCCAAGAGTCATGAGTGCTTTATATTGGAACTGCCGTGGGCTGGGCAATCCACGGACAGTTCAGGTTTTAATGGACTTAGTCCATAATCATTAGCTAGCCTTTATTATTCTTTTTGAAACTTTATGTAATAAAGCTTGTGTTATGTATATTAAGAAGCTACTTAAGTTTGAAGGTTTGTTTGTTGTTGATGCGATGGGCCATAGTGGTGGAGTGGCCTTCCTTTGGCGGGTTCAGTCTCAGGCCTGATTAGTGTGTTTTGGTCCAAATTTTATTGATATGGAAATTATTTCTCTTGGTAGAAGTTGGAGACTTACAGGTTTTTATGGATTTCTTGAGCGATCCAGACGTCGGGATTCCTGGAATTTGATTTCTTTACTGGCATCAAAATATTCTCTTTCTTAGTGTATAATGGGGGATTTCAATGATTTGGCAACTATTTTCAAAAAGTGGGGGGTGCTTCTTGGCCTCAATGGTTGTTTGATGGTTTTAAAGATACATTGGATGCTGCTGGGTTACTTGATCTCTGCATGGAGGGTGGTCAGTTCACGTGGGAGAGAGGTCGAGGGGGTGAAAATTGGATCTAAGAGCGTCTTGATAGGGTACTGGCTACTCTGAATTGGATGGAGCTCTTTCCTTTGGCCCGGGTTTTAAATCTAGAGTTTCTTAATTCGGATAATGTGCCTCTTTTTCTTGTGTTTAAGCAATTCTCAGCGCCTAGTTCTAATCCTATTTTCAGGTTTGAGAACGTGTAGCTGGTAGAAGATGAGTGTAAGGATTTGGTTTATAATAGTTGGGGCTGCTCTTCACATACCCCAGTCCTTGATAGATTGCAACATTGTAGTAGTGAATTAGAGCTATGGGGTAAGCAGTTTAAATGCAAGTTTAAGGCCAAATTGTCCAGATTAAAACGGCGTATGAATTTTCTTGAACAAGGTAGGGATGCTTCCTCTATTCTTGACTTTAAGCAAATAAGGAATGATTATTTCAAGACTCTTCACTAGCAGGAGTCGTATTGGAGGCAACGCTCTAAGATTTCTTGGCTGAAGGATGGTGATTCTAACTCCAAATTTTTTCATCGTGTTGCCACTCAACGTCGGAAAAATAATTTTATAAAGAAGCTCAAGAATGAGAGTGGTATTTGGAAGGAATGGGGTTTTGGTCTTGAAGATCTTATTGGGGATTATTTTAGCAGGTTATTCACATCTACAGGCTGTCCAAATCCAAAAATTATTAGGTTAGTAAATTCTAAAGTTTTAGTGGGTCATAATCAGCGCTTGATGGGTGATTTTCATAAGGAGGAATTTAGGAAAGCTATATTTGATATGGGGCCCAACAAGTCTCCTGGGGCTGATGGGTTGAATTCCAGTTTTTTCTAATTTTTTTGGCCTTTGATTGGTGATGAAATTGCAGCTGCTTATATTGACTGGCTCAAAAAAGGTGTGTTTCTAGATTATCTTTTTGATACAGTTATCACTTTAATCCCGAAGAAGACAAATGTGGAGTCTCTTTCTGATCTTTGTCTGATCTCATTATGTCAAGTTCTTTATAAAATTATAGCCAAAGTCCTTGCTAATCATCTGAAATATATCCTTCCCGATATCATTGAAGAGGAGCAGAGTGCTTTCGTTCTGGGAAGATTGATAACAGACAATGTTATGATAGTCGCTGAGGTGTTTCATCATTTAAAGCAGAAGAGACAAGGTAAGGTAGGCTATGGATCTCTTAAAGTTGATATTTCTAAGGCCTATGATTGAATTGAGTGGGCATTCTTGAATGATGTTATGGTAGCTCTTGGTTTTGACTCAGAGTTTATAAAGTTTATCATGCTCTGTGTCACTTCGGTTTGTTATGTGGTTCGTCATGGTTCTCATTCGGTAGGCCTTATTATTCCTCAACGGGGTCTTAGGCAAGGTGATCCTTTGAGCCCTTACCTGTTTATTTTATATGTTGAAGGTTTATCGGCAATGCTAAGGAAGAAGGAAGAGCAAGGCCTTCTTTTGGGTGTGTCGGTAGCTAGAGGAGCTCCTAAGATTTCTAGATTATTTTTTACGGATGATAGTCTGTATTTCTTTAAAGCTTCCGCTACCGAAGCTTCATGTCTTAAGCAGATTCTGGATTCGTATGCATTGGCTTTGGGTCGGCTTATTAATTTCTCAAAATTTTCTATTACCTTTAGTTCCAATATAAGTGATGCGGATCGTAGTGTTGTTTGTTCCATCTTAGGGGTGTCTAAATCAATGGGTCAAGAAAGATATCTGGGTATGCCTTCAATTGTGGGTCAGAATAAAAAATATATTTTTGCATTTATTAAAGATCGTCTTTGGAATAAGATGCAGGGATGGAAATCTAAGAATTTATCTAGAGCTGGTAGAGCTGTCCTATTAAAGAGTGTTGCTCAATCAATGCCGAATTATGTTATGAGTGTTTATATTTTGCCAAAGACCTTGTGTGAAGAGTTGGAGAGGTTAATGAATCAGTTTTGGTGGTCTTCTTCGTCAACAGGCGGGGTGGGATCCTATGGAGATCTTGGAAAGAGCTGTGCAAACCGAAGGCTTTGGGTGGATTGGGTTTTCGCACTGTCCGAGAATTTAATAGTGCACTTGTCGGGAAGCAGGCTTGGAGAATTGCAATAAATACTAATCTTTTGGTATCTCGAGTTTTAAGGGCTCGTTACTTCCCTGGTCGTTCATTTTTAAATGCTAGGCTAGATGGTTGTCCTAGTTATATTTAGAGGAGTTTGATGGAAGTACAAGAGTTAGTTTGTAATGGGTCTCGCTGGTCTGTTGGTTCCAGTTCTAATATCCTTGTGGCTTCGAATAGGTGGTTACTTGATATTCTTAATCCTTATATTTCATCTTCAATTTCTGAGGATCTTCAAGGAAAGTGTGTCTCGGCGTTTATTGATCATGCACAATCTTCTTGGAATTTGCCTATGCTAAGACAGTATTTAATGCGAGGGATGTGCAGCTGATTCTCAAAATTTCATTATTTATTCATCCCAGGCCAGATATGATCCAGTGGGTTTATGAGAAGAATGGGCTTTTTTCGGTGAAGAGTGCTTATAGGCATCTCACTAGTGTATCGGCACCTTCAGCTGACCAATCTCATTCTGTGATTTGGAAATTTGTTTGGCAGTGTAATGTTCCTCCCAAAACCAAGTGCTTTATGTGGCGGCTATTAGATAATAGTCTCCCTTCCAGGTCTCTCCTGGTTTGTCGAGGTCTTGATGTGGATGTTAGCTGTCCGGTGTGTGGTGGTGGTATGGAGACGTTGATGCATGTCTTTTTGGATGCATGTCTTTTTGGAGTGCCATGTTGCTTCGGAGATCTGGGCGAAGTTCAATATCCCACTTGCTAATGATTCCACATATTCTATTTTTCAGTGGTTTGGGTTTTTGGTTTCTCTTCTCTCTAGCGAGCTGGTGGAGATTGTTATTCTGGCGTGTTGGTGATTTGGTTTAATGGTAACCAAGCTGTTTGGGAAGGGCGGGTGCAAGCTATTTCTTCATTGGTGCGCCTGGTTGATTATTATAAAGTTCAATGGCAGCAGGTTCGTGAAATTAACTCCTCTCTAAGTGCAGCTCCTCAGTTTTTGTCTGCTTCTAGTTGTTCGCAAAAGCCCTCTTCCCCTTTCTTAAAAACTAACGTTGATGCCTCTTTGTTCCCGACATTGGAATTGCATGGTATGGGTTGGATTGTTCGTGACTGGAATGGGATGTTTATAGCTACTGGGGCAAAATCCTCGGCTGGTCTTGTGGACGCTGATATAGCTGAGGCTACAGCTATTAGAGAAGTTCTTAGTTGGATTAAACAAGGGTGGGATAATGTTATTATTGAATCTGATTGCCAATCGGTGGTTAGAGCTATTGAATCGCAAGTTTATGGTCCTTCTGCTCTTGGTTCTATTGTTAGTGATATTGGTTTTCTTTCTTCCTCGTTAGCTAATATGCAGTTTAGCTTTGTTAAAAGGTCTGCGAATCAGGTGGCTCACGCTTTAGCCAGGGTCGCTGATTCTATGTCTGATCTTCATGTTTGGTTTGTTGTTCCTAACCAAACTATTGCTTCTTTGTTACTGATTGATTCTGTTTAACGAAGTTCTTGTTTCCTCAAAAAAAAAATATCTAATAAAGAAAATATAATTTACTTAATACAAAATTATGAGTATTTTGTTATAATAACAAAAAGGTTTTTCAAATGTAAAATGTATTTAAAAATTTTAGCAAATTTAACAGAATTTAACTTAGTTATAACTAATTTCATAAGTTTAATCAAGAATAATTTCAAGCTAAAAAATTTGTTATTTTTATAATGAGGTCCTAAAAGATTTAATATTTTATAATTATATACTAAAGGAAAAACTAATTTGCAATTTTGCCTTCAAATGCACTCATCTCAATTTCCAATGCTGCCTCCACAACTCTTGAATAACAAAACGAATATACACATATAGATACATAGACAAAAGGAGGAGAGTTGAAACAGATAATTTTGCTTTAAACACTTGTGATTATCACATACTTAAGAAACTTCATTTGAGAATCCAGCTTTCATAAAGGGCAAGATAAAACTACTTTCAACCTGACCACCCAATTCGTTCAACATACCATACATAGGCATACCTTTTATTATCCTATAGACATCACAACCAACACAAATTGGAGTTCGCCCAAAAAAAATAAATTAAAAAAAAAAAAAACATGATATTGAACTTTTGCACTAAGCATGGCATGGACATGGAAGATCTAAGAAAACTAGCTTTGAGAAATACAGAGAGAGAAAACTTGTAGAAAAACTTTCACAGCAATCATTCAAACGTGCAAAATCCACAGCTTCCTTGCCATGCTATTGCAATATTCGAAAAGAGTAGCAATAATTGTTAAGACGACATTTGCTCAAAATATTTATTTTTCACTATAAGGCCGCTGAACATATAGTCAATTACAGTCTTACAAGGCTCGTATTCTCCAAATTCCTCACTAAAAGATTAATGCTGTGACGGAAAAAAAAACGAATGACTTGTCTTAATATAAATTGTAGAGAAAAATCAAGACGACAGAAAAAAGATTATCATTTGAACAAAATACTGTACAGCATGATGTGAAGATGGATGGAAGGTAGTTCACAGCAATTAAACCCTATGTTCATCAGGCTATGAACATCCTTGCATCTCAATTCTATTTCAGTAGTGGTGCCCCCTTCTAAGGACAGAGGAATCCTCCAGACGATTTCTCCTTGCGTCCTTCACCCTCATCCCCCACCTGTATCAAATATGAACAATGACAATTTATCAGTAACACTCGGGTACTAATTAGTTGCAAACAGCACAACTGAAGATGCATAATGAGAAGATACCTCCTTTACTATTTGCTGCAGCACTTCTATGATCTCAGAGAAGTCAGGTCGCAATGCTGGATCTTGCTGCCAACACTTCTCCAGCAACTCAGCCAGCTTTGGATGAGTGTTCTTTGGAATTGTAGGCCGTAGACCCTGAAGCATGTGACACAATCATACACTAGTAATAGTTCCAGAAACTCCTGCAAAGCCTTTTCTAAGTGGATCAGAGAGCTAAATACTCTTGCAAAGTATAAAATTCTAAACATCACAATATGCAGACATGCCACTGTAGTACCTTTTGAACCACACCAACAGCTGCTTGTAATGGGGTTAAGTACTCCTATGGAAGCTGTGAAACCAAGAAATCCAAAACTACAATTTAGACACAAATTACCAATGAATCGGGATAAAATTTGGTGATCAAACCATACCTTTCCAGTTAATAACTCCCATAACACAATTGCAAAACTGAAAACATCAGCCTTGTGGTCATATGGCTTGTGTTCAATGACCTTCAATGCAAAAGAACTGCTGTAAGAAAATGGTGAGATGCCAACTAATTAGAAGATGCTATTGCACCGAGAAAACAGAAAAATCTGACTCATGCAATAGAGATATCTGACATCTTTAAAGGAATTTTAGCAAAGCCAATAACACCCAAAAACATAAGAAATGATGAAGCTAAAATGTATCGTATGTGGTCAAAGTTCAACCGCTAAATATGACCTATAGTCATAAATCTTAAAAAAAGTACAGTTAAAGCACTTCTACACAAATAAAAGCACTGGCACCCATTCCATTTCCACCTCACCAGTAACTGATCATCACTCAAAAGGACCATGCTCAGTGGCACCAGTGAGGGTGATACAGGACCAACTAGAATTGGTTCTGCTGGCAATCCTACAAATAATTGCAGTCTGGCTCACGGGTTCAACCCAAGGCTCCCCAAATGGACTAAAAAAAAAAAGTGACAAATGAGGATTTACTGGCAAAGACTAGGGGTATGCAAGCGTTCCAAGTTGACAGAGCCAAAAACCGAACCAACACAGTTCAGTTTTCTGATTTTATATTTTCAATTTTTTGAACTGAACCGAGCCAAATTTTTGGTTTGGTTCTGTTTTATGTCTAAAAAATTCAGTTAACCGATATAACTGAACAAACATAATTTTTATTTTTTTAATTTTTTTTAAAATTAGTTAATAAGTTAATACAAAAATACTAAAATAATTAATATTTCTAAAAATTTTCAATATTGAAATTTCAGTTTGGTTCGGTCAGTTCGGTATGGTTTTCGTATAGGTCAGTTCGGTTAATTCAGTTCGGTTAGAAAAAAGACCAAAACCGACCAAACCGACTGAATGCACACCCCTAGCAAAGACACAACACTTTGAAATTGATGTCCAATGTGGAAAAAAGTGCACCTCGGGAGCCATCCATCTATATGTCCCAGTTTCAGCAGTCATAACTCCAGACTGAGCCTTCACTCTGGCAACCCCGAAATCAGCAACCTTAACCACCTGTGATGTAAACAATAAATAAGAACATTCTTCTATACATACATGCCAAGCAATAAAAGCCTTTATCATATTCTCATGCCTAATTTAAATAACAGATGGATATATGCATTCATTCAACAACCAAGCTAGATTTATCAAGAAAAGATGGAGAAGAAGGAAGAGGAAAGCAAACTTTTTCTATCGTCAGGTAGCCCATCAACTATTACAGGAGTACTAGCTCTTGCTATAAGCAACTTAGGAGTATCTCTATGCTAACAATTGAAAGATACAGTCCATACAAAATATGCAAGAAGTTTTTAGCTTTATTGAAAAAATTTCCTGTAAGGTTAGTAAGCGCAAAGAGATACTTGAAAAATAGAGAAATTTTGCGTAAGGAATTCTAGATGTTTCCTGATGGACCTGAATTTTCTTTTAAGCAAAGTCCCACAACAATGAACAAATATAAGGTAACTATATAAGATGCCACCTATAAATAATAAGCACCAGCTTAGAAATTTAAAAGCAAGCAAAATATTGCAATCCGAATTGGAAAATCTTACTACATTTTCATCCATGAGAATATTTGCAGCCTTCAAATCCCTGTGAATTAAATTATTTTGGTGCAAGTAGTTCATTCCTTTAGAAACATCTATGGCGACTTTTAGCAAGGATGGGAGCTTAAAACACCCTTCTGTTTGTGTAGGTAGTCATACACACTGCCACCAGACATAAATTCTAGTTAACAAGGAAAGAAAAAGCAAAATAAAAAAGTAGAATAAGATAATTAAAGACTTACAATTGAAGATGAAAATTTGACAAACTGAAGATAAAAAAACATGTACAAGTATCAATGTCTTCCAAGGAACATATTAAATCTTATTTGTATTTACCTGTTACAATGCACAAACTTGGAGGCTTGGTACATGCACCTATAAATTGTACAACATTCTTATGTCTGACCTTCCTGCAATTAGGCAATAGATTTCATAAAGATAGGAAACGAACAGTTCATCAAACCTAAACTTGCGGAACAGATCATTTTTAAATACTTCAATACTGAGAAAACTTCTATTGCCCAACTGGAGCAGATAAAAGTGCAGCCAAAGACATTATGTCAGACCTCATGATGAAGACTTCCTGAGCAAACTCCTTCTCCAGATCTGAATTTATACGCTCAGGCTTGAGAATTTTAATAACCACTTCCTGACTGCAGCATGTACCCTTGTACCTAAACCAATTGGACAGGGAAGTTAAATGAAAATTCCAACATAATAAAAGTTTGTGCTGCGAGAATGCGAACTTACAGATCACCATATGATCCAGATGCGACTTTGCTCTCAAACTTCAAGTTCTTAATATCAATTTCCCAAACATCGGTCCCATCACTAGGTATGGTCACATGATCAGGATCGCATTTGATGCTCGTTTGCTTGTGCTCACTAGAAGGTGATAATGAATGAGTAGGCCAAGTCTGTTTCTGCTAATGAATTCAAGACAATATTACTAATACATAGTGAGTGTGACACAAAGGCAAAAATATCAATAACATTCTACTCGATAAACATAATGAAAATATCACTACATGAAGCACATATCATGAGTACACAGTTGAAGTACATTACTAGCACATGACAAGAACTTAAACAATTATTTTTTAACACTCAAGATTTTGCTAGTGGTGTTTAGCAATCTGAATTACATTGTGCAAATGCCATCTGAATTTGAAGAAATCACTCATAGGACACATAAATACGGAAATTCGTCCAATTTGAAAGCATGCAGACAAAAACATCCGTCCAATTTTCTGCTTATCAAAAAAAAAAAAAAAACACTCACGAGAACTCAATCCTTTCAAATTGGGTTCTGCTACACACAAGCTCCTGATCAATAAGTTTGTCAAAGATACTCCTGCCAATTCCCCAAATCCCGATACCCCCAAAAGCATAACATAATGCATCATTCCCTTCCAGCTATTCATTATTAAATGTGACCATAATTATTACATTAGTTGTCTATTAATGACAATTAGTTTATACTACATAAAGAGGAAAACTGCAATGTGATTTTGAAAAAAAAAATAAAAATTGAAACTTTTTTCATTATGATAGAGGGAATGGCAATTCATATAATTAGAACTCGGGATGGCTCATTAGTAACTTATAGTTAGAATGGAATGTTTGCTTGACTCCACAAGCCCATGAAATGAATTTCCCAGTTTAATCTTACATCAAGA